>APFE031073407.1:6344-27288 GCA_000404065.3 Pinus taeda | reverse complement strand
TTTTCATCTGCCCAGAATTTCTGAGAGTATAATTATTCTTGAGCTTGTGAGCTCTTACAAAGTATTCGATTCCATATTTAACAAGTAGATACTTGTTCTCACTCTATAGAAAATAGCCTTTCTATCATACAAGTAAGGACTTCCTAAAACAATTCCACATATATCCAAAGGAATTATGTCTAACTCTACCTCATCTACAAATGCTGACCCAAAAGAAAACTTGAGTTTGCACTGTCTAGTCACTTTTAGTTGTGCTTTATCATTCAACCATCCTAATGGGTATGGTTTTTTGTGAGGTGTAGTTACTAATCCCAACTTCTTTACAATTGCTTCAGAGATTAAATTTACTTGTGAGCCACTATCAAACAAAGTATCAATCTTTTGATGTTTGGAAATAACTCGAATATGGAAAGGCTCATGTCTTGTTCTCTCATTTTCTTCATCAATAGTAGATTTTGCAGGATTACTAGTAGATGCTTCAGAATTCTTACCTTTTATCCCTATGGCTGTAATAGTTGTTTCATCTCCTGAGTCTGACTCCAAATCTTTCTGAATAGCTGTAGCAGTGTTCTTCTTCTTGCCCTCGAACTTCTTAGGTCTCAGCTCTGGATGCAGAATCCAACAGTGCTCATCATCATGCCCGTCCTTTTTATAGTGAGTGCATGAAGCCTTGCTTTTCTATGTAGTGTTCGCCTTCCTTGCTTTCCATTTCTGCTTTCTTTTCTCCTTATTTTTGCTTGCAGTGGGTTGGGATGGTCCCCCAACTTCTGGACTTCCATTCTTTCCTCTAGCTTCTAGATGAGTAGCTTGTACAGATACCTCATTTATACTAGTGGGATTAAACATGAGGATGGTGTGCCTCATGTAGTTGTGTAGACCACCAATGTACTTCAATAGAGTTTCAGGTGAGTCTAATGAGATTCCTAGAATCAATGCTCTCTTTCTAAATTCTTGAGTGTACCCTTGCACACTTAGCCCTTTCAACTGTCGAAGAGTTTGCCAACTCGTCATGGCTTGTTGCATGTAGGCCAATAGATAGAACTGTTTTATGATTGGAGAAACAAATTCACTCCAGACAGAGATAGTCTTACCATGTCTTTTCATGTCAGCTTGGGTTCTGCCTTCCCACCAAACCAAGGCAGTGCCTCCAAGGCGTAGGTTTGCCAACTGAATCTTGCTCTTGTCTGAGTCGATATTCTGCACTCTGCAATAAACATCAATTTGTCTAATCCAATTGTCCAACTTCTCTGCATTTAACTCTCCATCATATATAGGTAGATCAAATTTAACATCTAGTTTGATCAAAGATGCTTTCTTTTTGTGTTCAGGGTTGTTAGGAGGTGTGAGAAAGCTTTCCTCTTTCCCTTTTCCTTTTGAGTGGTCATGGAAGTGAGACTCATCCTCTCCTTTGTCTTGTTTAGAGCCTGACAAATCTTCATCTTTGTGTTTTCTAAAGTCCCTATACATTTCTTCGACCATGGACTTTTGGGCTAGGAAACTATCTATGAATTGAGGGTCTAGCCCCATAGAACCTTCCTCTAACATTGTCTTTCGAGGATAGACTCTCCCAATTTCAGGATTAGTTTCGACCAACTCTCCTTCTTCTAATTTGGGCTTTGATATAGTTAGCATTCAACAGCTAAACCAACACAAGCTTGTCTAACTTTAACAACCTAGAGCTCTGATACCACTTGATCTGAAAATCACTCTTGAGTGATCTCAGTTAAAGAATTATTGAATGAAGGTATTAAAGACTCATGTGCTGGTGTGTGTCTATGTTATTTAGGCAATGAATCGATCAGATTGCAAAATGCACAGACACTAGAAAATGGAAAACAATAAGAGAAACACAGTAAGCATATGCAAGAACACAACAATTAATAAGGATTTCACCCTATTCTCTAGGGCTATGTCTCTGGTCTAGCTTTTAGTGGTCGCCTTCTTTTATTGTGTCTTTAAAGCAAAGATTTACAATGAGGAGCTCACTTGGAGTCTTCGGAAATGGCAGGGTGCTTCTTGGATTCCCCAAGCCACTAAAGTACACAGACTCTTTTCCTATCCAAGTCTTGACCTCTTTGGTTTTTAATGGAAGGAGCCCAATGTCATGCTCAATTCCTGAGAGATCCTCTTAGGGATTTCTTGAACCTCTCAAGCTTTTTGTCTGCTTGATGCTGCCTTAGGTCAGCTCGACTCTCTGTTTTCTGCTTCTTTGCTTCATTCTCTTTTCTTCGCTTTCAATCTCTTTGTCTTCGTTCCCTTCTTCCTCTGTCTTATGTTCTCTGTCTGTTCATGGCTTAAAGCCAATTCATCCCTGACTGTTCACTTCCTCTTCCGCCCCCATCGGATCACCTATTGTTGCTCGCTTGGAGTTCCCTGTCTCTACGTCATCGTCAACAACTCACAGGGAGTGGCCACTTGTCCTTTCACGAACTGTGCTAGCTCTTCCTCGTTGATTTGGTTTTCCAGTTACACTGGGGAATGAATCATCCGCCATCTCAGTGGTCAAATCGGACTTCATAATTTCTTTATGTCACAACTTAATCCCCTATCAAATCTGGTTTCTCCATCCGGCGCAATCTCAGCCATCAGATCTGGAGACCCCAGATCCTACGACATTCACTCATTTCGCGTAGTTGACTTGCTCGACCGTTAGCATGCGATGAGCGGTAGTTTTCTCTCTCATCCGCCTGACACGCGTCAGGTGCTGAATGGAATCGCTCGCTTTTCTCCAAATCCGCTTACCACCCAAGGGTGCCCCCGATATATAGCGGGTTTTGCAGTGCGGGACCCGCCTTTTGCTTTAGCGGTTTCACCACGGTTTTCCCAACTTCCATGCGACCGAGCGCTTCAGGGATTTTCCTTCTTAAGGGGTTTTTCCCAAAGATACGCGATTAGCGCTAATCATAAATGCCCTCTATTTCCGGATCCGGGCTTCCCAAGTGCCAGTTTTTCCTCTTGCGTGGTCTCCATGGGCCTCAATCAGCGCGCTTTGGCCGAGGTTCTCGTCGTTCCTTGCTGGCTGCAAACTGCCACTATCCAGGGGTCTTCCTAATCGCTCTGTGTTCATAAATTCGAAGTCTATCATGTTTTGATACAGTCATGACATTTGATAATTTTCATGGATCCAATTCAGATCAAGAACGATGAGTTGGTTACATGTGAATGAGGATTGGAACGAGACCTCCCATTCCTGGTCCTTGATCCTAATTTCATGGATTTTTCCCTTGATATGTGAAACTTCACCCTCCTTTTATGGATCCTCAACTCCCTCTTCTTCCCTATAAATAAGATCCCTACTATCCACAACTAGTTGGCTATCGATTGGTTGCCTTCCTAGTGCTAACTATGCCCAAATGTTGCCCATTTTTCTAAGGAGAAAGGAGTGCTTGAAGGTTAAGGATAGGAATTGGAAATTCACCTAAAGGAGGCTTCCAACATCAAGGCTTAAGTGGTTGTAATGCTTCCCTTTACCATCTATTAATAATACATTATGTGTTTTCTTTCCATAAATGTATCAATCATTGCTCATTTAGTATAATACTCCATGATCTGTTATATGGTTTATACTGGAATGATTTTTTCTATGTATGCATTTTATTGTCTCCACATGATCTTCCTTGTAGGTATTCAACCCTAACAACAAAGAGGAGATTGAGCTCGAAACCAACAGATTTTAGCATCAGAGTGAGGTAGGTCGTCTATCCTCATTTGTGTTTTCTGATATAAGCTAGGAAAGTTTGCACATATTTGTCTATTTTGTTTCTAGATCCTCCAATAGGACTAGAGGGATCGTTTCTATCCACAAAAAGGATTTCCTACAAAAGAAGCTGCCCTAGAAGAGACAAGCAGTTTGAAAAAGGAGAATGAGGAGCTTAAGAAGCAATCACACGATGGTGACCATGACCTTGAAAAGACAAGGAAGGAAGTTAACCTATTCAAGCTTGAAGTTCATGAAAGAGATGAGGATCTCACCAAACTTAAGGAGGAATTTCATCAAAACAAGAAAAGACATCATGAAGAAGTCATATCCATGACAAATCAATTGATAAAGCAAAAAAAAGGAAGACACTTTGTCAAGTCGTTGTTGAGACGATTTAATCACTGTTAATATGATTGAATCACAACCATTAATTGTCAACCTAGGTTAGATCTATTTATCTCAAAGGAGTATGCACTGTCTGTGCTGATACACTTTAGTTAAGAGTAAAAATAAAAGATAGAAACAATTGTCGCTAAATTTAATTATAGAAAGTGACACTCATGCAGAAATCAAAAACATTCTACAGAAATGAAACCACACTTCATGTTACCGAGGAAAAGGCGTGCCACATACCACACCACTAAATAAGTCAGCTGGATGAATATTATGTTCAAATCAATCTTGTGTGATAGCATATCAGAAATCCGGAAACAGAAATAAACCCATTCTGCAAATTACACGACGACAAAAATAACTTCACAGTTACTGAAAGGAACAATAATTAATCTACAACTATGCTATTGTTGTTGCTGCAATCCCTGCTAAATAGGAAGGCCCTTCCTCCCTAGCAGGGCACAAGGATGAAATGCAAATTGATAAAGTCTCAACACCACACCTGTAAAAACATCAGCAATGCTATTCTTTGTATTAAAATGGTTATGAATTACAGAAGCAAAATGGCGATATTGTTCGTCTCTGTTTACATGGAACTGAGTCCCCTTTATAAGATTTACATGCCCAAAATAAGAAACAGATCAGTCATGAGAATCTCACCTGATCAATATTGAGAGAGAATAGAAATGGTTACAACAAGTTCTAAATACAATGCCTTTTTTTTTTACATCATTTCTCAAAATCACGACTACCCTAATTCCTTAACTTCCCATAGGTAATACAATCTTTACAACAGTTGTCCTATGGAATAGTACCCATGGTCCTAGACAGGTGCGATGTAGTCAACATCCCGCAGTGTAACAACAATTCGAGGAGTAACAACAATGCTTGAGGTGTAGCAACAAGTCTTGGTGTAACAACAATGGTTTGAAACAGCAAGTACCCAAATCCCTTTGTGAATTATCACACCATTGTTCATCCTTTAGTCGTGGACTTTGGAACATCACCTAAAAGAAACAGAGCCAGAGAAATCTTTTTCCATAATTGCCTCGATTAGCCATCAAAAAGCTATCACCTCATTCATATTTAAAAAAAAATTATGGCAAAATAATATGTCATAACAAAAATGGATTCTTATAATCGGGAAAAAAGGTAATTATGATATAAAGTCCATAGGTTCAGATGTGAAATGGTCAAGGATGGGGGGAGAAGGTGTCCAAAACATGCACAAAACCTACACCCAACATCTCCCCCAAGTTGAAGCAATTGCATGTCCTCATGCAAAATACTTTAGATCCTACTGCTATACTTCATATCCAGCTCTGTCAGATTATAGGCATTAGTGGTGTCCTCCTCAGTAGACCTGTAGCCTTGAGTGGCCATCAGCTGATGTGGCCAAGATTCCTCCTCATAATCACACAGTTGATACTGAGGTTAGTACTCCTCCACTGGCAGTCAAATCAAAGGATAGTTAAAACTAAGTCCTATCCAAAAGACGCTCAATAGATCCACAATCCGGGCATACTCTAGGACTCATACAATAATAACCACAAAATTTGAAAACCAAATGGTTCACTCTCCTGTGGTCATGCACTAATAACCTCTCTGCATTTATGGCACCCTGTTAGTGCACAACTCTTCATCTGCACAAAAATGTTGAGCCAGAGCTTCACAATTATTCTCCTATAGATGGCTACCTGTTCCTTGACATCTACAACACTAAAAAATTTCCTAAAAGGTTGTCTTAATTCTACAACCATACCCAGTTCAACCCAGATAATTAATGTTGCCTTCTCTTCATTCACATCTGCTCACTTCATGGCCATGTGCCATTCTATATAATTTTTCATAAAAGAAATAAAGGCGTGCAATTACAGATCGCCCATGTAAGAAAGAACACATGCAACCATGTGCGTACTAGCATGCTCACAATTATATTATGGAGGAAAAGCTCGCAAAGCAAGCTTTGATCATGGAAATCGCAGGCACGAAAAATGTCCCAAATGGTTCAGTTAGAATTACCCAAATACAATCTATTTTCATAGACCGCCTTCAACTGAAATAAGAAAAATCGTTCCCACAAAAAATTGGGTAGGACAGAGAGGGTCTTCTACACCCTAACATATTTAGGGCGAGTTCATGTAGCTTGTATTAATCATTCGTTAAATCCCGAACCTACTACCGCAACAGATGCAACTGCTCTTATTTCTTCTTCATAGCTGCCTCTTTTCTCCATCTTTCCCATTTTTCTTCCAATTCCTTCTCAGCCCATTTCTCCTTGAGCGAGTTTACTACTTTCTAGTGTGCCGCCAACGAAATCACTCCTTCCTAAAACAAGAATGCTTGTTGTTTCCACTTCTGTAACTCTTATATCAATAATTTTTTCTCCGAACACCATCCTGATTCAGGACCCTATGTTCCTTGACATGCAATATCACTTAGGGGGTGTAACAACATCCCAAGGATTAAGCTGCTCCATTTTGGCTATTGATTCTTGTGTAACAACAACATCATTAACGGGTTCTTTTGTAGTAGCCTCTTCTTTTCGTCCCTAGGTAGCTTCTGCCTCTACTGTTGGTTCTTGTGTAACAGTAGTGTTGTCGGTAGGTTCTTGTGTATCAGCTCCTAGGTCGCTACCCATGGGATGCTCCATTTCAACTGTCGGTTCTTGTGTTTCATCAGCGTTATCAACGGGTTCTTATGTAACAACTTACCAGGGTTCGGTCTGAGTTTCCATCGATATGGTGCTCACAACACAAACTTTGTATACGGTTTCTGCTAGGTTTATGGTGCATGTTGCACACACAGGACCTCGTTCAAAATCCGCCCTCATTTTTTCCGCTGCTTCTTCCAGGGTATCTAGGCCTGGTACCCTTGCTTCTAATCTACTTCCTTCTAATTGATGCCTTAATTTTTCATTTTGTTCTTCTAAATTTTTTATCTTAAGCAACAAAAACTAAGTCTCGTCCTTACCTGGCAGAGGGTCTTCTTCCGGATGGGGTTGTTTCCCTTCTTTTTGCTTCCCCGTGTCCTTGCTCAGTTCTTTGTTCGATTAAGGTGAAGGTTATGACCGTGAACTGACTTTTACCCTTTTCTTTGTTATCCTACTACCTATCTGCTTCTTCAATAATCTTTTCTCGATCCTACCCTTCGAAGATTGGCCTCCTTCTCTAGTCTCCCTTGCTTCCTCTGGGGCATTAGGGATTTCAGTTCGCCTCTTGTGGGAAGTCCTTGTCTTTCTAATCATGAATTCTTCCCAACTTCTGCCTTGTCATTCCAACGCATCCAGTACGATCAATTTAATAAGACCATGATTGGTGACACAAGTGTCTCGACGTGCAGCAGTTTTTACGGCGTAGACATGTGCCTGATGTTTCCTAACAAGAAATATGGAAGGTTAGCTACCTACCTGTGTCGCAGGTGGTTTAGTAGTGAAAAATGGTAGTTAAACATTATCATTGCCCTTCCTTCGCAGGTAATGTACTTGATAATGTATAGGGAAACATCTCCCCATGGCTAAGGGAGTGACGACTTGTCAATTCCCCTACCCTTCTTCTCCAATTGTTCCTCTCCTTGAAGGAATTCTGCCTTAAGAGAGGGGTCATTTATTTTTATGTTGAACCATCATTTCCCCACAGTCTGTAGTGATGTCACATGGGAAATCACTTCTTCTGTCACTTTTATCTTTAACCCCTGAACTTCTGTCTGGTTTCTATGCAGGTTCTGAGCGAATTCCATGGCCACCGACTCCTCTGATCCCTTGAGTCGTTCGAAAAATTTGAACCAACATGCTTCCTTAAAGACCTAGCATGCCTCAGGGAAATGCTCCAATGATTCAGTCGAATTGGGATCTTGTCAGACTGTTTCTCCTCCCATCTCTATCCCAACACTATGTATTCTACTCTCGCTCTGAGAATTTTGGAATGAAGGTGCAATGCTTCGCTGAGGTTGATGTTAGGCCATTGAAATAGGCAATAATACAAGGATTTCGGATTAGGGAGGATCGTACTACACACGGTATGGTTTCATTATTGGTCTGGATCATGGAGATCTAGCATTAAATGCATTTTAATTCTTGGCATGATCGAAATAAAGGGATAATGATGAAAAAGTTTTAATAATGATTATTGGCCTTAAATTCGAGATCATAGATTACGAAATGATTCGTCCTCTCCCCCGAGTTTAATGTGACATTTGTCCTCAGACGTCTAAAGAGATACCATATTAATTGCCATTTTCGTTAAATAGAGGGCATAAGTGATATACCTTTGTATGGCGTACCTAATGTGATGTGGCAAGAAAGGACTGGTAACAAGGATCAATGTTATAATTAATTCTAGCGATGATGTGCTAGTTGTATGAATTGCTCCCGTGGCATAATGCTGATGAATACTCTCTCTCTCTTTTATATTGTGGCTGATGATTTCGCTGATGTGACTGCTTACAGGTTGACAATTGTTACACATGTAACATTAGAACCACTTTCCACACTATTTCTACAATCGTTTCTTATTTACATGATTATTTAAAAATACTTACAAAAAGAATTTACAAACATATTCTAATAGAATCTATAACAACATAAAAATAGAATATGCATGAGTTACATAATCTTGTTATAAAGGAGAAAGAAATGTGCAAAAATTGCCACATAGTGGTTTTCAGCTGTCACAATCGGTCTTTCTGAACCCCAAAAGATGTTTTCACAGTCATATATATATATATATATATATTAATAAATATATAAATATAATATAATATTAATATATATATATAAAATATATTGGTGTAACAGTTGCCAACAGAAGTTGGTTTTCGGTTGTTACACTTATTAGAGAATTAGGAAATTGGCAGCACAGGGGAATTGTCCCCTGCCTTCGTAATCTGAAGGCCAGAATCTGTGACAGCGTTGATGAATGATTCCTTTCAAGCAGGTTTTTGATATAGCCGAAGACGATGCCCATTAGCAAACAATGGTGTCCTAGCACTGTCAATGGTTATTAAATTTACAGTCCCATTGTCGAAGACTGTGTCAACTTCATAAGGACCAAGCCACCTAGTGCAGAGCTTCCCTTTAAAATCCTTAAATCTTGAATCATATAATAGAGCCCAATATCCTTTATGAAATTTCTTATTTTCAATGAATTTGTCATGCCACTTAGCTCTTTGCTGCTGGACAATGTATGTTTTTTGAATGGCAGCTAATTGTTTCTCATCTAGTTCATTAAGTTGATTCAACCATGGTTTTTGTGTTGTTTCCAGATCCAAATTTACTTGTAGTTTTGTTCTTAATGTCTTAATTTCAAATTCTATAGGAAATAGAGGATTCTTACCATACACTAAATTATATGGTGAGAACCCTATAGTATTCCTCCATGTAGTCTGGTATGCCCACAACGCTTCTAGAAGTTTATCAACCCAATTTCTTCGATGGCTAGATACGATCTTGGTAAGAATGCCCTCAATAACCTTGTTGGTGCTTTCTACTTGGCCATTTGCTTGCAAATGATAAGGCGAAGTGATTCTATGTCAAATTTTGTATTTTTGAACTAGGTTTTGAATCAAATGAGATGTGAATTGAGGTCCTCCATCTGTCACTATTTCTCTGGGTACTCCAAAGCAGACAAAAATATCTTCAAACAAGAAGTTTGAAATAGCTTGCTCTGTAGCTTTGGTTAATGCTTTCGCCTCAACCCATTTTGTGACATAGTTTGTGTAGACCAAAATGTAGGATTCTTGCTAAGATGACGGGTTACTTGGTCCTACAAAATCTAGGGCCCATTTCTCAAATGGTTCTAAGACTATTTGAGATTGCAACGACATCTTGTTTGATTGGAGTGATTGACCCATTCTCTGGCAGCTGTCACACCCCTTCATGAATTTCTTTGCATCCTGGAATATTGTGAGCCAATAGTACCCTGTTGAGAGCACCTTGTATCCTATTCTATTATCTGCAAAGTGTCCTCCGCAAGGTTCCTCATGAGAAGCTCGAAGGATACAAAAAAATTCATCCTCCCTTACACAATGTTTGATCTAATGATCTGGCCTAGTGTGAAAGAGATTTCCTTCTATCAATGAGTATCTAACACTTTGTTGGACAATCCTTTTCTTTTCCCTGCAGGATAGGTGTTGGGGAATTTGTCCTGCAGAAAGATAATTAACTATGTCTACATACCATGGTGAGTGAACTAAAATATCAAACAAATATTCATCTGGAAAATAATCTTCAATAGGCATGCTTTCACTACCAACATTCAGCCTAGAAAGAAAATCAGCCACCACATTATCTTTCTCGGGTCTATCTGGGATAGTTATATCAAATTCCAGTAACAACAATAACCACCGTGTAATCCTACCATTAGTGACTATTTTTTTCATCAAAAAATGAATTGGAGAGTGGTCAGTGCATACAAACACTTCATATCCTATGATGTGGTGCCAAAATTTATTGATGGCATGCACTACTGTAAGGAATTCCTTCTCGGCCACTATGTAATTGAGTTCAGCTGGAGTCAAGTTTTTGCTTATATAATAAATGGCATATGGTTTCCTGTCCTCCTGCTAGCCCAAAACAGCTCCCACAGTAGTATCAGATGCATCTGTAACTATCTGGAACAACAGATTCCAGTTCAAACCCTGCAAAACAGGAGTTGTTGATACACAGTATTTTAATTTCGCAAAGGCCTACTCGCATTTTCCTATCCATACAAAATCTGCATGTTTCATAAGTAAAGAAAATAAATGAGATGCAATATTTGAAATGTTTTCTATAAACCTCCTATAGTACTCAGCATGACCCAAGAAACTACGTACCTCTTTCTGTGTCTTGGGGATTGGGATTTTCTAGATAATCTCTATCTTAGCAGGGTCCACTTTAATCTCGTCAGCTGAAATAAGATGTCCCAACACGATCCCTTCATTCATCATCATGTGGCATTTCTGTGTACTCAAAGCAACATTAGTGTGTTCACATCGTTCTAATACTTTTTTCAAATTAATGAATGTTGTTTCGAAGGCATCCCCATAGGGTGTAATGTCATCCATGAAAATTTCTAGATAGTCATTCAACAGATCTAAGAAAATTCCCAGTATCGCCCTTTTGAAATTTGTTGGTGCGTTACAAAGTCCAAAAGGAAGAACCTTGTATGTGAAATTTCCCCAAGGACAGGTAAAGGTCGTTTTATCTTGGTCTTCTGGGGCAATCTGTATTTGGTTGTACCCACTAAACCCGTCTAAGAATGAGAAAAAAATCTTTCTAGACAGGCTATCAAGGACCTGGTCTATAAATGACAAGGGGAAATGGTCCTTTTGAGTGGATTTACTAAGTTATCTATAATCCACACAGGCCCTCCACTTTCCATTCTTTTTGGGGACGATGATAATCAGAGATACCCTTTGACTATCAGAAATGGGATAAATGTAGTTAGCATTCAGGAGTTTTTACAATTCTTCTTTTACTACCTCCTTTAATGTAGGGTTCATGCGTTGTTGTGGTTGTCTCACTAGATTGAAACCATCCTTCAAATAGATGCAGTGAGTGCATAGGCTGGGATCGATACCCTTCATATCTGTATAATCCCATGAAAATGCGTTTTTGTATTTCTGTAACAGTTGTAACAACAATATGTTCTGCTCAGTAGTCAAGTTTGGATTGAAATTAAGATATTTGTCTCGTTCTATTTCAATAGGATTGTTATTAATACTTTGAGCGATCTTCATCTATTGAAGGCTCAAATCTTCTACAACATCTTCCTCCCCCAAGTCTTCAATGGAAGTAACAGAAAGTGAATTACTAATGAAACTACTTATGATATCATCTTTCATTTCATTCTTAAAGTATTGTGCCTTCCTGAGGGTGAGAAGTGGCTGTGAGTGATCTGACTCAGGTTCAAATTCATCCCACAAGGGGTTTCTCGAATCCGTATTTAGTTTCATTGGGGGATAAAGGCTAATATTCTTGGTGGCCTGGCCATCAGAAATCATCATAGGTTCAGACCTACATCTTATGAACGCATCTGCAGTGGCTAGCCACGACCTTCCTAAGATTAAAGGATGCCCCCCTAGGTTTGATTTAGTTTGTAAAATAAGCAAAATCAGCAGGATATCGCCAAGAATCTACTGTAATCACTATGTCTTCTAACATTCCCTCAGGTTTGACACAGGATCTATCTGCTAATTCCAACACTCTAGGTGTATGTCTTAGTCCGTGTAACCGTAAGGTGATGAAGAGCTCTTCTGTCATTACATTAATGGTTGCCCCTAAATCAATCAATGTATTGGTAATGGGCTTGCTATCGATGTAAACAGTGACGGTAGGATTCCTTGGATCATTGTATTTGGTTAAAAGGGGTTGATCAATCATCGACTCAGACAACTTTCCCATCAAATGAATAGTAGCAGGGTCCTTAGGCTTCCTTCCAGGTTTTTAATGCACAGATCCCTTACTATTTTTGCATAAACAAGCACATCTTTGATAGCTTGTAGTAGAGGAATCTGTATGTGTAAGTTTCTCAACTCCTTGAGAAAATCTAATTCCAGGTGTGAAGTCATACCAGTTTATGCTAGCCTTTGAGGATATGGAGGGTCTTTAGTTGTTATAGTCAAATCAGTTGTTACCGGCGTATGAACTTTACTCGAACTGGTTGTTATAGGCACAACAACCCTTTCTGAATCAATTTTTACAAGTGTGATAGTAGCTTCAAAATCTATAGGACCCCCATGGGTGACTCACATTCTTATTCGATTATAACGGGGGAGAGTTTTGGGTTACCCACTTCCCCTGACCAAATATGGATTTCGTTATACCCGAAAGGAGTGATACAATAAGTCTAAAAGGTAGTCGAAGGTTCAATGTTCTGGGTTGCTTATTGTTCGGGTTAAGGTTCGGTTGCACAGGTAATTGGGGTCGTATAAAAGGTGTAGCAACAGGTGTTTGAAGAGGTGGTAATTGTACTTGTTGTTGTACTAGTATTACAAGAGGAACTAGTCCTAAGGAATTTCCTCTCCAATTATGAGTCCAAGGATAAGGTTGTGACTGAGGGCATGGGAAATGTAATGAGGGATACCATTGATTCCAAGGTGAAGGATATTGTGCCGGAGGAGGGGTAGGGTACTTCCATGGAAATTGTTGAACATTATATGGATTATTCCATGGATTGAAAGAAGAGAAGTCTTGAGGCATACCTAGGGGTCATGGTTTCCATGGTTTCCTGGATCCAATGAAGTAGGAAGATTGAAACTCCTCACTTGATTCCTTAAGCACGACTTTCAATCTAGGAAGCTCCAAGCAATGACTTGTCGAATGCTCTAGATCACAAATGTTTCACAGGCCACTATTGTTTACCCTACATTCCTTACGGGAATGCTTGTCTTTGCATATCGGGCAGAACATAGCTAAAGTTGAATCAACCTTGTCCTATGTTTTCTTCACTTGTGTCATTGTTATTTGAGCCGACAGGGTACTAAGAAGATCAGTTTTAAGATTCTCGAACAAGTTTCCGATTTCCACCCTGGTCACACCACCGTTTGAAGATTTATGTATCCAGGTAGAGGCATCTCGTACCATGCTTCTACCCTTTGACGATCCTCCATAGCATCTAAAACAAAGCTTTATTATCTTGGCAAAGGGTTCATGAGATATGTCCCCCTTCCCCAGTAGATTCAGGGTATCAAGACAGTCATCTCTCATTGCCCTTATGAATATGGTCCTCAAGATTTCTTGGTCTAAGTCACCGTGTTTAGATCTCTGCAAATTGTAATGGAATCGCTCCACATAGTCCTTTAAGCTTTATTCCTCCTTTTGTGTCATCCTAATTATTTCTTCCCTCAAATCCCTGGTTCTGCAATAATCCTGATACTTAGATAGGAATGTCTCTTTCATATCTCTCCACGTCGAAATAGTCGCATAGCCTAATCCCATGAACCATCTCAATGCTACTCCTTTTAGAGTAGAAGGGAATAATTTTAGCTTCTCAGCATGTGAAATATAATCATAGCTCCTACACAAGACATCAAATGCAAACAAGAAGGTGTCATGGTTTTCTACAGTCATCCCTTGAAAAGATGGGAGAGATGACACAAGAATGTTTTTCATGGGAGCCTCGCCTCTGATATACCCTATTGGAAACTCAAAGGTGGTAATGGTGGCATCTATTTTAGTGGTGTTGTCATTGTTTCCCCCCATTATTGATCCTCCTGATCCTTGCTATAATGAGCCTTCTTCAAACCATTTTGGTGACTATCTTGTGGGTGAAGATTTGTTAACTGATAGCCCGGGTTGCTTTGGGGCTGGTTGTTTCGCTATGCCACCCAAATTAGGATATTGATAACTCAATGAATGATTTTTTTGTCTCAGGCTACTAGTGTTCCCCACCGGTTTTCCCTCCAGCCTCAGCCCTAAGGTCCTAATCACTAGTGTTCCATTGTTGCTCCTAATTTGGATACTTAGATTTAGGAGTGGTTACACTAGTTTTAGGATGATACAGTCCGGAGACAGAGGAACCGGATGCTGTTGTTCTTATTATGGGAGTAACAACTTTTTGTGGCCCTGTTTTCCTTGCGTCCCTCTAAGAATTTGATTGTTCTTTTTCTGCTTTTGAGATCAACTCATGAATAAATGTTTTCCTCCCCAAAATGGTGCTCTTCTTATTTCTTTTATGACCCGTTTTTCCTGTGATTTATTAGAGTGGTTGTACTTTTGGATTTATATTATTCCTACACTTTACACATGGACCCTATGTGTATGTATTCAAACCCTAAGTGTCTCAGCTTATACAGTGGTGAGCCACCTCAAGTATATTAGAGAAATGCACAAGTTCTTACCACTCGTCTTACCGCCTAACACCTGTAAAGCTAAGAACACATCTAAAGAATCAAGAAATTTACACAACCTAAGTGTTCTAGTGACCACAATGGTGAGCCCACCCAGGTATATAGAGCGATGCACGGGTTCTTACCTCTCGTCTTACCTCCCCACACTTGTGCACTAGAAACACTCTGTTAACAAAACACACTTGGATGATTGCATCGTCGACTACCTTCCCCGATAACGGTGCCAAAATGTTGAGTCAATTTAATCATTGTTAATAAGACTGAGTCACAACCATTAATTGTCCACCCCGGGTAGGTCTGTTTATTTCAAAGGAGTGTGCAATGTCTGTGCTGATACACTTTAGCCAAGAGTAAAAATAAAAGACAGAAACAAATGTCGCTAAATTTAATCGCTGAATTTAATTGTAGAAAGTAGCACTCATGCAAAAAAAAAAAAAAATCTACAGAAATGAAACCACACTTCATGTTACCAAGGAAAAGGCGCGCCACACACCACACCACTATCTAAGTCGGTTGGCTGAATATTATGTTCAAATCAATCCTGCGTGACAACATATAAAAAATATGTAAATAGAAATAAGTCCATTCTGCAAATTACATGGCGATAGAAATAACCTCACACTTATTGAAAGGAACAATAATTAATCTACCACTATGTTATTGATGTTGTTGCAATCCTTGCTAAAGAGGAGGGCCCTTCCTCCCTAGCAGGGTGTAGGGATGAAATGGAAATTAGTAAAGTCTCAACAGCACGTTTGTAAAAACATCATTAATTTTATTCTTCGTATTAGAATGGTTATGAATTATAGAAGAAAAATGACGATATTGTCAATCTCTATTTACATGGAACTGAGTCCCTTTATAATATTTACATGCCCAAAATAAGAAACAGATTAGTCATGAGAATCTCACGATTCTCATGCTGATCAATATCGAGAGAGAATAGAAATCGTTACAGGTTCTAAATACAAGGCCTATTGTCATTACATCATTTCTCAAAATCACAACTGCCCTGATTCCTTAACTGCCCATATATAATACAATCTTTACGACAGTTGTCCTGTGGAATAGTACCCATGGTCCTAGACAGGTGCGATGTAGTCAACATCCCACAGTGTAACAACAATGCTTGAGGTGTAGGAACAATTCAAGGTGTAACAACAATGGTTTGAAACAACAAGTACTCAAAACCCCTTTGTGAATTATCACACCGTTGTTCATCCTTTGGTTGTGGACTTTGGAACATCACCTGAAAGAAACAGAGCCAAAGAACCCTTTTTCCATATTTTCCTAGGCTATCCATAAAAAAGATATCACTGTTGAGAAATGGCAACAAGAAGTTTGAGTTTAATTTGTCCTTGAATTAAACTATGAATTAAAATAGAATTCTTTTCTCATAGCATTTTGAAAATAATTAATTAAGTTTAATTAACTTAATTAATTTAGGAAATTAGAATTGGAAGTCTTTTAGAAGACATGTATATGTTCTCCCTAACTTATAGGAGTTAAGGATGAGTTATGAATGAGTTGTATTTACTTAAATCGGTTTATTGAGTTAAGTCCAGTTAAATTAGTTCCAATCAGTTTCAGGAACTAATAGTGAGTAAACAGTCAGTTGGGACACTAGTGACCTAATTAGTGGTACTCTAGTTAACTGAAGATTCCACCATTAGAAACTCATGCATGTTTATTTTGAGAAAGACCCAGTTGAGACTAAAGTGCGGGGACAATGTAATATTTGTTTTAGATTTTTCTGAGTTGCATTGACAGTGCATGCAATCAGGAACTGATCCTTGAGGGATTGCACTATTTTTAGAGGCTTTATTTCCCTTTAAATACAAGCTATCCTTCATAGGAATTACACATTGGAATAGAGACTATGAGAGCTTGTGAAGAGGCTACGATTTGGCCTTGAGCTTGCTTATGAGTTGGAAATTAAAGTTTCTGAGTGTTGGGATTGTTCTAAAGAGAACAAGCATTGTAATTTCATCTTGATTTTCCTGATTAATACAAAACAGATAGTGGGGTTTGGAGCTGTGGCTTTCCCTAAAGATTTATTGTGTTATGTGCGCCTTTGATTATCTTCCTCTATTGATTATTGTTTGCTCGATATTTATGGGGTTCCGTTGTAAAGAGTATAAGTATATTCCTATCTCTTATTTTAGTAGATTACATGAGCTTGTGAATCTACAGGTTTTTCTACATGGTATCGCAACAAGATTGTTTTTTGGGCCGAGAGTTTGCAGAGAATTCTGAGAATTTTTGTGCAAAATTTTCAAAAACAATTTGCATATTTGGATTACTTGGGAAAATATACCCAAATTCAACAAAAAAAACGGTCAAATTGGAGTTCGGATTAGGGAGATATCACTGATTTAAAATCAACTCTCTAGAGGAGATTTCGAAGTTTTGAGTTTTTGGGTTGCTGGTGAAAGTCAAATTTGCATACATACTTCAGGATCAGCAGATGGCGTTCCATGGGTTGAGGCATGAATATGCCTTGGAAGGCAACTCAAATTTTATATCCTGGAGGGACAGGATGGAGGTTATGCTAGAAGATAATGGCTTTAAGGAATTCATTGATCAAGAAGTCCCTAAGCCAGCAGCTACAGATGCATAGAACTTGGCCGAATGGAAGAAGTGTGTGGCGAAGGCAAGGAGAATAATCCTTGAGGGAGTTCAAGACCACATTGTCTCGAGTCTCCATGGCAAGGAAACTCTACATGCTATGTGGAAAACATTGACGTACTTGTATCAGAATAGTATTGATTAAAGGAAGTTGGCACTAAAGGATAAACTTCGTAAAATGAAGATGGAGAAAGGTGAGACGATTCCAAAGTACTTAACCAAGTTCACTCAATGTCGAGATGAACTTGGAAGTGTTGGAATCACAGTTGCTGATGAGGATATGGTGAGCCTTGCTGTTCTTAGACTCCCAAAGAGTTGGCATAGTTATCAAGACTCTGTCAATGGTCGGAAGAAGATGCTAGATTGGGAATGACTATGGTTAGATTTGATGTAAGATGAGATCAGGAGGAACACCAGGGATGGCTCTTCATCAAAGACTAATGATGAAGAGAATTGTGCCTTAGCGATTAAGGCAAGGAAGGGGAAAGGTAAATTTTTTCATTTCAAATCAGATTCTTATCATGGAGGTAAGAAGAAGGACATGACGAAAGTTAAATGCTTTCATTGTCACAAGATGGGTCACTTTGCTACAAATTTTCCATTGAAGAAGTTCAAGGAGAAGTCCTCAGGAGGAGCGGCGAGTGAGGCTTTGGACTCCCAATTTGAATTGGATTTTTCCCTCATTACATGCATGGTGTCTTTAATGATGGGAAGTGTCTGGTACTTAGACAATGCTACTTCTTTCCACATGACTAGCGACAAGGAGTTATTCAGTGACCTGGAGGAGAAGGATCTCCATATGCATATCGAGACGGGTGATGATGGGAAGCATAGTGTCACTGGTATTGGCACTATAACCTTTCAGAGGGAGCATGGGGCTCCTCTCACCTTGAAGAATGTTATGCATGTACCCAGTCTAACAAAGAACTTGGTAGTTGTCGCCATGCTTGAGGATAGAGGCTATGATATGATATTTTTTGAAGGAAAGGCGTTCCTTCAACACATAGCCACAAGTCAAGTAAAGAAGATATGGATTTGAGTTCAGAATCTCTATAAGATAGAGGTAGAGGATTGTGCCGTTTTGAGTTCAAAAGTGGAAAAGATGTTGACCCGAGACGTCGACGAGTTATGGCACAAGCAATTGGGCCACTTGCATTTGGGGCTTTGAAGATATTGCAGAAAATCTCTATCGGTCTTCCCAAAGATACGCTTGAGCAAGTTGATACATGCAAGGGTTGTAATTTGGGAAAATACACCAAGTCTTCCTTTGGACATAGAGACAGTCGAGCAGAGTCTATTATGGAGAGAGTCCATTCAGATATGTGTGGACCATTCTCAATAGTATCCACCGCCAAACACAGATATTATGTTATATTTGTATATGACTATTCTCGTAAATGTTGGATATTTTTCATGCAGAGAAAGGATAAGACATTCAAAAAGTTTTGTGAATTCAAAGAATTGGTCGAGAGAGAGTCAAGCAAGAAGGTTAAAGCTCTACGGAGTGATAATGGTGGAGAATATGTCTCCAATGAGTTTAAGAACTTTTTTGCAATGGAAGGGATTAAACGAGAGTTGACAGCACCTCATAACCCTCAACATAATGGGGTTGCCGAGAGGAAGAACAGAGCATAGTACCGGGAGCAAGGGCAATGTTTCATGATAAGGGCCTACCACTACACTTGTGGGTTGAGGCATGCAACACAACAATTTATGTTCAGAAACGTAGTTCACATCGGATACTTGAGAGTAAAACACCAGAGGAAGCTTATTCTGGTAAGAGGCCAGATGTTGGTCACTTCAATATTTTTGGGTTATCGGTTGATTGCCATGTGACCAAAGATGCACAAAAGAAGCTTGAGCCAACAGCAGAGTTGGGGATCTTTGTGGGGTACGCTGATACTCCCCACAACTATTGGGTTTACATGCAAACTAATCAGATGACAATGGTTCTCAGGGATGTCAAGTTTGATGAGGAGAAGGCCGCGCGAGTACCTTTTGAGAGGGAGCTTGAGCTACATTTGGAGGAAGAAATTTTAGTTCCTAAGGTTGAGGAGCCTCATATTGATGTGGAGTAGCCACACGCAGAGGTTCTGGGAGTGGAGACATCCACTCAGGCAGAGTCATCCAGAGAGAGAAGAAAGCGGACTAAAGAGGCTGAAAGATTGTTGGATGATGCACAGGAGAATGTGGGAGCACCCTCTTCTCAGTGCAGATAGAGGAGGTCACCAGAGAGGTACACTGGATACATGGCATTTATGGGTGCATGTGTTGTGAGAGAGCAATCTTCCTTTCAGGAAGTAGTGTAACAACGAGTTTGGGTTGATGCGATGGTGGAGGAGTATGACTCCATAGTTCAAAACAGTGTTTGGGATGTGGTCCAGAGACCGGAGGACAAGTCAATTGTGAGCTATTGTTGGCTTTACAAGGTAAAGCAAGATGAAGATGATAGTGTTGAAAAGCGTAAGGCTATATTTGTGGCCCGTGGCTTTTCATAGGTAGAGGGGATTGACTATGATGAAACCTTTGCTCCTGTTGCAAGGTACTCATCAATCAGATCTATTTTGGCACTATAAGCACATATGGGTTGGAAGATCCATCAGATGGATGTGAAGACTGCCTTCCTCAATGGCATGATTGAGGAAGAGGTGTACATAGAGCAACCCAAAGGTTTTGAAACCTTGGACCATGAGTCGCATGTGTGTCGACTCAAGAGAGCATTGTATGGGTTGAAGCAAGCACCCCGTGCTTGGTACACCATGATAAACAACTACTTCACTGGGTTGGGCTTCACGAAGA
Source organism: Pinus taeda (assembly GCA_000404065.3). Taxonomy (NCBI): domain Eukaryota; kingdom Viridiplantae; phylum Streptophyta; class Pinopsida; order Pinales; family Pinaceae; genus Pinus; species Pinus taeda. Next base: position 6,938 of record APFE031073407.1, on the reverse strand, counting down.
GTGAAGCAGATGTGAACCTATATCACATAGGGGTGGAAGGTAAGATTTTGATCATTGTACTTTATGTAGATGATCTCACACTGACAGGTGATGAGAAGATCATCAAATCTTTCAAGGAGGACCTTGCAAGAGAGTTTGAGATGAAGGACATGGGCTCATGCATTACTTTCTTGGCATGGAGGTATGGCAGGGGGATGGGGAGTTGTCTGTTTCTCAAGGAAAGTATGCCAATGAGATACCCAAGAGATTCCACATGGAGAGCAGTAAACCCATGGAGACTCCTCTAGCTGGTAACTGGAGGAAGGAGGATGTTACTTTAGGATAAGTAGTAGAAGCTACTATTTACAGGCAGCTTGTGGGTTCACTCGTGTTATGAAACCAGCTCAAGAAAAGATAGAAAAGATAGATCAACACCTTAGAATTCAGCCTCTTCGAGGGGGCAACCTCCTTTAGATTACATAAACGAACAATTCTTCGATGATACAAATGACAAAACCTCCTTTCTATATATAGGAGTCTACGGAGTCACAATATAACCCAGCCGACCTAACAATAATAATATAAAGCCACAAAAATAACAATAGAGGGATTCTA
>APFE031073397.1:82624-137532 GCA_000404065.3 Pinus taeda | reverse complement strand
CCTCCATGCTCTTTAAATAGAGATCATGGACCAATCGGGTGTTAAGCCACGGATCAAGTGTCGGTAATACCGAGGAGAGAATGAACCGTCGGATCACTACATATCATGGCCGTCAGATTATAAGTTACAAAAGTACATAGTAAAGAAACACACTTTACCTAACTCTATACTATACCAAGTTATACTTAACTGTTTCCTATGTGTTGGAATATCCTAACACTAAAGCGGTCCAGAAATGGGTAGAACGTAACTGGAACGTGATCATTCAAGGGAAAATCGCCATTAGATTCTGCGGAAGGGGCTACTATACTTTCCTCTATGAAACCAAATAATATCAAAACCTCATCTTCAGAAATGGTCCCTACTTCATGGATTCGAGAGGCCTCTACCTGAACAGATGGTCCCCTGACTTCAACCCGGAAATGGATATCCCAAATGTTGTTTCGGTCTGGGTTCGCCTGCCTCACCTCCCTCTGCATTGCTGGGGGGATGAATCGGTTAAAACTATTGGGAATGTTGTGGGAAAATACATTGACAAATGTGAACCAAAGGATAATATGCATGCTTGTGCAAGGATCTGCGTCGAAGTCGACTTAGGGAAAGGCCTATCGGAAGCCATCAAGATCAAAGTGGACCAATGGACCCATATTCAGCAGATGGACTACGAACAAATCCCGTTCAAATGTAAGGTATGCCATGAATATGGTCATTTCGCTAATAGGTGTAGTAAGTTAAAAGTAAATGAACTGAATGAAAATGTTGAAACCACTGAAGGCACATGGGAGCAAGTCAAAAAAAAAAAATCAAACCCCATCCTACCTGGCCCTAAACCTAAGTCCCCCACCGGAATCTCAAGCCGCTCCCCCTCCCCCTCCCATATTGACCCTGCCTTTCCTCTCCTCCTCCAACCCTTTTGAATCCTTGGTGGACGAAGATCCCTCCTCCCCCCCTTCCTCTCCCTTAGCCACTGCTCTAGCAGTCATCCCTTCCCCCTCGCTACCCCTCCCCTCCCCTCCTCCTACCATAGATCATATTCTAACAAGAAACAAACTCAAAGAAGCAAGCTTCACCTCAGACCCACCGAAAAAAGCAGGCAGGAAGTCAAATAAAGAAATAAGAGATGAAATAGCAGCAAAAGAAATGGCCACGGGCACACAACAACCGATGGACTCATTCTTGGATAAGCAAAAAGGAAGCGGGGAAAAGACAAAGGAGAAGAGCGGGGCTCACCAAAAAATCAGTAAGTAATGATATTGGTCTCTCGGAATTGTATGGGGTTGGGCTCCTCTCTAAAATCCAATGTAGCCCGGGATTTAATTGGCCATGAACAGCCAGATTTTTTCCTATTCCAAGAGACCAAAATGTCTAACCAAGACTTTCAAACATTCACAAAAAGATACAAAAGCTTTACAGGAACAGCAACAGATTCCATGGGCGCTTCAGGAGGAATAGGTACACTATGGAATAAGAGACTATGGGACCTCATCAGTCAAAACTCATCTAACTAGTGGGTCAGAACTGACCTCAAAAAAAAATCACAAAAGAATAATTTACTATGCTTAACATCTATGCCCCAAATCACTACAGGGATAAAGCATATTGTTGGGATTCTATCAATTCGGAGCTGCAGGTATGTCAAAATAGGAATACAGTCATGGGTGGCGACTTGAATTTTATCAGGAACAACGACGAAAAAATAGGAGGGAAATCAAGAGATACCCTGGAAACAATAATAGAAACTCACAAACTCATTGACATCCCCCCTAGCAATGGTAAATTTACATAGAGCAATAAGAGAGCAGGAACTCATAACATCAAAGAGAGACTCGACAGGATATTAATCCATGAAAGAATAGTTACAGTTTCTCCTGAGTAAAAAGTAAGATAGTCCATGCCACAGCTTCAGATCACAAGCTAGTGGTCTTGATTCTTGAAAATGTAGGAAATCTTGGTCCAATCCCGTTCAAATACAATAAAATTTGGGATAGCAAGGAGGACTTCTGAAAAATCATCAAAGAAAACTGGGAGATGGAAGTCATCAACTCAGCTCACTATGTATGGGAATCCAAATTAAAATCCCTAAGAGCAGCAATCAAAAAGTGGGCCAAAGAGAATGCAATATTGGAAAAAAAAAAAAGAGCTACACAGAAAATTGGAGAAATGGAATCAGGAAAAAGAGGATCAAAAAATCTCAAAGGAAGAGCAATCATAGGAAAATGAAATGTTTAGGGAACTGTATAGGTAGAACAGAGAAGAGGAAGAGGAGCAGAGACAGAAATCGAGGTGTCTTTGGCTCAGAGCGGGAGATAAAAACACCTCTTTCTTCCATAATAACCTCAAGATCAGAAGAGCAAGAAATCAAATTGATAAAATTACTACTGAGGGAAAAGAATTAAGTGTACAAGAGGAAATCAAAGAAGCTGCACACAATCACTTCAAATCCCTCTTATCTGTAGACCCCTAGTATATGGACAGCGTGGACTTTCTGCAACCAGTCGATTGTAAAATCAATGCCCATCAAAATAATGAGTTGGATCAGGATGTTTCAAAGGAGGAAATAAGGGTGGTCGTGTTCAGTATGCTACCGAACAAGACCCATAGACCTGACGGCTTCACTGTTGCCTTCTTCCGGAATCACTGGGATATTATAAAGAAAGACTTCGTAAGGATGGTCAAAAACATCTTCAAAAAAACTAAGATGGGTGAAAACACCAAAACCTCCCATCTGGCGCTTATTCCCAAGGATCCCAAACCCCTCTCCTTTGATCACTTCAGACCTATCTCTCTCTGCAATGTTTCTTACAAAATAGTAACCAAAATCCTGGAAAATAGACTGAAAAAGATTATGCCTTCCCTTATATCAGAGAACCAAGGAGGATTCGTTCCTAAAAGACAAATAACGGACAATGTCATCCTGATCCAAGAAGCAATCCATAGCAGCATCAATAGAAAGGAAAGAGGTATGATCATAAAACTTGACATGGCAAATGCCTTTGACAAGGTCAATCATCAATTCCTAGCTGAGGTTCTCCAGAAGTTTGGAATATCCAACAAATTCATAAGCATCATTACGGAATGTATTTCAAACCCTTGGACAACCCCCCTAATCAATGGTAGGCCCAGTCGCTACTTCAGAAGCTCCAGAGGATTCAGACAAGGCTGCCCCCTCTCACCCTTCCTTTACATCATCATGGTAGAAACCTTGAGCATACATCTGGAAAATCTTTGAACGCAAAAGGAGATCACAGGGATCATCATACCGAGAGGAATAAAAGAAATTAATCACTAGCTCTTTGTCGATGACACCCTTTTAATTGGTGGAGCCTCAAGCTTAATTGAAAGAAGATTTAAGAGAACCTTGGACACCTTCCTGGCAGTCTCAGGGGGATTGCTAACAACAATAAGTGCAAAATCTACACTTGGAATGTCTCTCTCCAAATCATGCAAAGAATCTCTCTGATCTTGGACATCCCAGTCCAAAGAAATTGGAGGCACTTTACATACCTTGGTCTTCCCTTGGCAAAAGAAGTTGTCAAGTCTAAGATTTGGAACAAGCAGATCGAAAAAATGAGAGGGCTTCTTCACAGTTGGGGGTTGTCGTGGCTAAATCTGGCGGGCAGGACCACCCTCATAAAGGCTCTCCTCTCAGCTCTCCCCATATATCAATATGTTGTCACTCTAGCCCCTGCCAGCACTCACAAGCATTTGGAGTTAATCATGAGAAGCTTCCTCTGGCAGGGAGGGAAGCAAGATTCAAAAAAATTCAGTTTGGTCAGATGGGATCAAGTTACCCTCCCTTTTGAAAAAGGGGGCATAGCAATCAAAATCCCAAGCCTTACAAACAAAGCGATGGGCTTCAAACTGGTGTGGAGAATGCTAATGGGAAAAGGTACCTGGTGGGTTGAGGCTCTCAAAATAAAATACCTCAATGGGCTGCACTCCAATGTCCTCACTGACGTAATAGTGGAAAGACCATGCACTCTAGTTTGGAAAATTATCAAAAAGTCCTCCCCCAAATTAAAAATCATATCTCTAAGTCACCTGGAAATGGCAAAGAAATTAATATCTGGACTGATAGAATTATGGGATCGGAACCAAGAAACCTCCTTCAGCAGTTCAGTTCTTTGAAATTATGGATGGAGGCCAAAAATTTGCATTTTTTATTCGATATCTCAGTTTGGGATCACAACAGTTGGTCTGCTTGGAGGGATCTCCCCCTCTCAAATCATCTCAGGAACCAATGGGCAGAACTCAAGATTTCCCTGACGGGATCTGCTCCTTTAAACAAAGATGCTCGTGATAGCTTCATCTGGGATCCCAGCAGAGGTCAGTTCACTATAAAAGATGGGTATAAACTCCTCCAATCCAGCCCCAATCTTGATAACTGGAATCTTCGGTCAGCTATGTGGAACACCGAATGCCTTCCAAAGATTAAGTTTTTTGCTTGGACCCTCCTTAAAGGGAAGATTCTCACTGCCGAAAATCTCAAAAAAAGATGGATTCATGGTCCCTCAATTTTCTGCCTCTGCTATGCAGAGGAGGAGAGTAGTCAACACCTTTTCATAGATTGTCCTTTTGCACAAAACTGATGGAATCAAATTGTCAGTCCTCTGAGACCTAGAGAAACCTTCAACCAGCTCTTAATCCTCAACAGAAACTGGGAGAAAAGCTACCCCCACATAAGAAAAGGCAAGACCACCATCACTCGCTTATGGAAATGTATCCCTTCAGTTCTCAGTTGGAAAATATGGCTCACCAGGAACAACTGCATCTTTAAAAACCAAAAACCAAACCCAACTCGCACCCTGGCCAAAACTATGGGCCTAGTTGCTGAAATGATAAGTGCCAACTCAGTTTCACAACCTGATTGCTCCAATTGGTAGAAGGAAAAGGAAGAGTGGTATAATAAATTCCAGTTAAACTATGTCAACAATATGCAACCTCCAACAAACGCAGGTAAGGGGGGGAATAATTGGAAACTCAGGGGATCTCAAGAAGACATAGAACAATGGATACAAGAGCAAAAGAAAATTACACTCCAATTCGATGGTGCATCCAAAAATAACGCTGGGCAAGCAGGGGTAGGGGGAATAATCAAAGACCAAAATGGGAAAGTTATCATCACATATAAATGGGGATTTGGAAACATGACAAACAATACGGCGGAGGCCTACAACCTTCTTCTAGGTATCAGCATTCTGAAAAAACTGCAAGTCAAAAACCTAGTCATAATCGGCGATTCGGCAATTGTGATTGCTGCTATGGATTCAGGGGGAGAATTCAAGAAACAGGCTCTGAACAGCATCAAGCACAGGATCAAGGATAATTCAAATCAACTGGGGGACATTTTGTACAAGCACGTTATGAGAAATAACAACACTAAGGCGGATTCTCTAGTCAATAGTGTTTTCAACAGACCCACAAGACAGGTTCGTGAGAATGACCAAATCTATGACAAACCAATCCCATAAGTCGACTCTCTCCTCAGTTGAGCTCGTGAATCAAGACTACATCAGTCATCTCAACAATACTTCCGCCTTCCCTCTCAATTCTAGCAATCCGACAGATGACTCCCCCCCCCCCTGACAATGTGCATCATCATATCAAAAGCACTGTCAATGAAATCTGCAGGGCTATGGGAAATCGGTACTGGATTATGGATGGGGATAAGTCTCGTGACAAAAATAAACAGAAGTTAGGCTTCAGTCATCTCATAATCCACATTGGCTGCACAAGAAATTCTCGAAATGACATATGGGACAGGAAAATCTCTGAGCTACCTGATTCGCATACTGAGGCCTTGCTCCTTGAGTTTGTTTATATTTAGCATGAGACGCCTCATTTTATCCAGTCCATCGCTTCAGTCTCTTTCTGCCATATAAGAATAGGTGCGTGCTTTAGTTTCGCTCCCTTCAGATCGTCTCAGGTGGTCAAAAACTTGAATATCAGTCGGTCTAGAATGTTCTCAGTGCCCCTCAGCCGAAGAGGTTTTTCAAACTCTGCCTTGCGCAGTAATGATCGTGTTTTTCAAGTGTGTATTTTCTTTATCTATAACATTTTCTTTATCTATTTGAATCAGATTCTCCCATCCTCGCCGGACTTCACTCCTCAGAACCCTGTCTCTCTGCATTCTTGTCTCCACCCCCTATCACCTTCTCTTCCCTCTTTCGAAGAAGCTATTCCCCTCCTATCTCTGCTTCTCCCTGCTTCTCCTCGTCTCTCTGTGGTCCCTCGAGCCCCTTACTGATCAGCTCATATACCATTCACTTGATCCAGCAGTCTTCTCCCTTCATATCCTCTGTCATCCCTTCATTTCACCTCTGTAGTACCTCTTTCAACCTCTACCTCAAGATCCCCAAGTCTCCTCAAGGCTTGTCAGCTATGTCTGATAATCCCCTCAACCGTGTCATTACCAATAATAGCTGCACAGTTTGTAAAGCACATTGTTTCATGATTGCCCGATTTGTCAAGCACTTCAATGATCTCAAGGAAGAAGTTTAGGCAGACAGCAAATCTAAGAGGAAAAAGCTGGAGAAACAGAGGGCAGAAATAGAAAGCCTTAAAGAAAACTGCAACCACCTGGAAGAAGCTATCAACCACATAAAAACAATGACTCAAAGCATGCAAGGAGAGGCCTCTACAAAGATCAGTGGGAAAAAAGAGCCTCTGCTCGATGATTCAGTAAATCAATATATGTAAAACACCTTATGTTCTGTAAATACTGCTTTCTTTTAGGACAGTTTATACGGCAATATAGCAATTATTTCTTCCAAATCTTAAATCTCAAGTCTAGTGAAATGGATCAAGGGAATGCGTGCCCATTTTGGATCCATTCTGCTCCGCTCCTTCCAATTTATGTAACAGGACTTGTTCCGCTCTTGAAGTTTTTATAATATAAGAGTAATCGACCATGTTAAAAAAAAAACAAGGGTATTTTAGAGTGATTCCACTTGGAATGGAGTACTAAGACATCCTCATTAATAATAAAAATTTGTCCCATCCAATTTTCGTTTGATTTACTTAGTCATTCGGTGAATTATCTCCTCTAGTAGCAATTATGTTTCGCCTCTAGCAACCTCCTGTACCACTCTTGCAGTACGTGTAAACTTGACCAAATTTTCTCCAAAAGCTTGGTTTTGTCTCTTAGGCTTGAATAATTACCCCTCGGCTCTAAATTCATGATTGAGTAAGAATAAACACCAATTATTAATCCTTTTTACAAAGTAGATTAGGCCTATTTATTTGAATTCATGATCTTAGGATTTCAATCACAAATTGTTTTTCTTTCCTAGGATTAATTTCTTTTCAAAGTAACATTTCCATTTCTACAATTAGTTTAGGCTTTGATTTCATAGGAATCACTCCATTACATCAGATCAACAAAAGAATAACACATTGTATGCTACACATATAGTGCGTTGGGACTCGTAGTTGTAATTCAACAAACTCCTTCAACACTTCATTTATCAAACCAGAGCTACGTAAGCTTCGAGGCGTAGCACAGGAAATGAAAAATATTTATGGTATCAGATTCTATAAAATCAACCTATATCTTCTCTTCTTCACTTGCAGAATCAGAAAAATGAAAAGCAAACAACACCAAGAAACTCTGGTACTGGAATCAACTAAAATAAATACTTACCAAACTTAATAAAAGGAACTAAAACACCTTTACAATCAACTTCAAAGAAATTTGGGAAATAAATGAAAGAACAAATCCTTGTGATTGAGTTAGTGCTTTAATAAACGAAAAGAATAATTCTGAATATAGTTAAATCTATCCCTATTACAAATGTTTCATTCATGTACCAAAACAATGTTCCTGTATCGAAACAATCTTCATGTACCAGCAATGAATTAAGTTCCTACACTGGTGTTGTGGCCAACAACAACCCCCCTTCTTATTTAGTATTAGTAATAACACTAGATAAGTGGGGGCCCTTAGTCAAAAAATTTTAAAAAAATGAATTAGTGCTTGTATTTCCTTTTTAATAAAACTTACCATCATAAACTTAGGAAAATACCCTCGAAAAATCTAAAAAGCTTATGTTTCAAGATAAGGTAAGTTAAAATCATTCCTTAAGAAATATCGCATCGCAAAAGGAACAATAAAATACTCCCTTACAAGTCGAATTCTAAGATTGAGAGATCGCGATGCGAGACTACATATTAAAAAATTATATATCACATCGCATGCATCAAAGACCGCTTACGCTGAAAAATCTTAAACGTCGATATGCGATGTCGTATATCGCAAAATCGCATTTCGCAGAAAACACTTTAACGGAAAATTGTCATATGTCATGCTCTTGCGATATTGCGATATTGCGATATATCAATATTGCGATAAAGCGGTAGGGCAATATTGCAATATATCGATATTGCGATAAAGCGGCAGGGCGATATTGTGACAAAGTGCCGGAATGGTATCATGAAAACGCGATACAGTGATCTACGATATTGAAAAGCAAATCACAAAATCGCTTCATCGCGAATCTTTCTAGCTCGTTATTCGAGAAAACTTTTTCCATGAACCGAGACCTGGTTATGCGCTTTAATGCTAATTAATGAGTTAGTTGCCAGTTGTTAATGAAATATGGTTTTGCGCTTATCAAAGAATCAGTTCACGTAAGGTGGTATAATTTTTATGTCTTCGACATTTAAAAGCTTTTCCATCACCTTTCCTTACCATTACTCTCACCTCACTTGTAAACTGCAGGAACGAAGAACAAAGAACTATACAAAGTAGTACACAGGATATCATGGGGAAGAAAGGCAAAACTCTGAGCTCTGAAGACAAAGAAATGACACCCTTGTATACAGACACCGCCTATAACAGAGATGCTGGTATCAAGACTTAGGAAGGCATGTATAATTTACTTGAAGAAGAAAATCCCAAGGTAACAGCGGTTACAGCTACTACTGGTTCACAGGGGTCTTCCAAAGCATCAATTGCATATTTAGCTTGTTCATTCTTGCACCCGATAGCAGCAAGGCCCAAAATTATCCCCTACACAGATATGATTAAATGGGTACTGGACAGCGTGACATCAAAACAGGCAATGTAAGATTCCGGGTCAAAAACTTACGGCATTATTATTTTCACAAAATTTGAGCTTTACATCCACTAAAAGAAATCGCACAAGAGGCGAAAATCGCACCAAAGAAGCCTGGATTAAGAAACGGAGGCAGTTTCTGATGCAGCGCTAATCGCGCATCGCTGGGTAAAACTTCTTGAAATGGAAAACCTCTAATTGCTTAGCTACCTGTAAGCCCAGAAATTTGGAAAAAGTACGCTAAAAAAATAAAATAAATAAATAAATAAAGTAAAACTTGAATCCTAAAACCAGTAGCAATTGTCTGAAATATCTCCTGGGTATCTACCGAAAGTACAGCAATTGTAGACAGACTAGAAACAGAAGGCTCAAGAAAAGGCAGAATCAATCAAAAGATTAACTAAGTTGAATTGGGATTCTTAATGGGCGTATTTGGTAAAACCACACAACCAGTGTATGACTCTCAAATGCATCATCAATTCTTCCGAAAAGATGGCGCCAGCTCTTGCTAATTATGTTTTCACAAGACAGTTGAAGTTTGAAGTCAGCCAGTTGACCCTACTCAAGCAAATGCTGAATGCTTGCGATTTCAAGGATCATATACAGAAATAGTTAGTTGTTAAGTTTAGATTCAATATTAGTATTAATTTTGCTTTACTTTTGCCTAGAAAAAGGACGGTCATTTAAACTGTATCCTACATTTTTTTTAATAAGTTATTTTTAGATTTAGCTAGTAGTATTTAAACCCTTCTCATGCATTTAGAGAAGGGTCCAGAAATTTATCAAAAACTTGTCCTTAGAACATGCACTTTTGCACCCTCCAAGGAGGTTTTGATGAATGAATGGAATAGGATTAATTGATATCTGCATTTAATATCTGCTACTGATGTTGCACTTCTGTACTCTTAGTGAATGTTGGATTAAGAAGAGATAAATCATTATCGCTTGAAGCTCATGAGTAGAACTAGTTATAAATGGTACTTTTATCTCTTAACTATTTCTGCCTCTATGTTAAAGTGATGTTCAAGTTCAGTTGTTTATATATTAATGCATGAATGCCTGAGTTATCATTTGGCACTTTTGTACCGTGATAGCTATTTATTTATGCTTAATGTATGAGTAGCTTATTATGCGATATATTTTTCAAAACTGTTTCGTCTAACTCCTTATACGAAGTGGTTTTCTATATTAAATTCTTTTCTCATAACAGTTGAATGATCTTTATTACCAATTGTTATCTGAAATCTTTTTAGATCGCATAACAGAAGGATTACACCCCGGGTTAGCGTAGACTTAGATGTTCCTGTTTATTAGAATACAATTGCATATCATTAGATTAGAGTTATAATCAGAGCATCTCACTTAGGAACTTTTAGAAAAGAAATATCAATCCTTCACACACACACATAAATTGGGAAATTGGTCCCATATCCCCAGTCGAACCCACTATACCAAACGGAAAAGGAGCTGCCAACCAAGGTCCAGACTGGATGGGTATCCCCCTTGTTGTAGACCTGATTTTCGGGGCTTCAACATATTTGGCGCTAGAAGGAGGGCCTCAAACTATGAATAGCAAGCAAGTCTAAATCTAAATACCATTCTGAGAGTAAATCACCCTCACCATCTCCCCCGAATTCTCCATTGCATTTAGAATATTTAAGTCCAGAGCCAGAAGTCGTAGGATCAACAGTCGTTGCTACAAACCCTGACATTTCAAAACAATCTACTATTGAACCTCCTAAAGTTGAATCTATGATTTACAAACTTCAGTTATTTTCTATATCTCCTCAATGATCTGATAAATCACAAGGCAACGTGACTTCGCAATACAACCCTGCTCATCCTCTTACCAGATTAAAGAGCGAAAAGTTTGGCGTTTAGCCAACCGAATTACCTCTACCCACAAGGAAAAGAGCAGGAAAATCACCTAAAGGGTCCGATAGTGAGACTCTTTCATCATCATCATCCATCTCAACTTCTCCACCGCGAAGTCAATCATCCACTCCTCCACTTCAGATCATTGTCCACCAGTCCACCAGTACTTCCACATCTCCTTCTCAATCATCTGGAGTCATAATATCCTCATCTTCTTAACCGCAGGGATCATCTTCTGCACTTTCCTCTGTTAGTAGTTCAGCGATGGCCCAATCTCCATGGAATAACCCAGGGGCAGTCTTAATGCCTACACCCTTGAGTCAGCTACCGGCCCATCCTGAAAAATGGCTGCCTAAGTTTAATCCTGAAGTAGACATGCTAGCGGAAGAGCATATAAATAACTTTATGCTATCCATTAATCTCAATGGAGTTACCAACGAAGATGTTGTTATTCAACTTTTTCCTTATACCCTTCAAGGAACAGCTGGATCATGGTATTTTTCATTACCATCTAGATCTATCACTAGTTCGGATATCTTCCAAGAACAATTCCTTATTAAGTTTGGTGATGATAGGTATATGGCAACATTGATCAACGAGCTTTCTAACCTTAGGGCCGAGTCAAAAGATCCTATCAAAGATTTCAATTCACATTTCAATAAACTGTTAAACAAAATTCCTACTGCTTCCAAGCCTAGTGAAGAAGTGCGAAGTGAATGGTACATCACTACTTTACCATCAAACATAGCAATCTTTGTTGACATGGCTAACAAAACAACTTTAGTAGAAAATATGAAAGAAGCAATAGCAGTAGAGAAACGTATTATTTCCCTAGAAAAGAACAATGCGATAGAAGAACGAAAATCCAAGAAGGTTACTTTCAAGGAAGATCCCAAGAAAAAGCAATCGAAAGATCCATTCGATTTAGAAGGATTGCAAAAAGTTTTGAAGACCATGTCTAACGAAATGGTCAACATAATGAAACAAGTGGCAGAAACTTCTTCTAAGAAGCCGTACATACCTTTTAAAAGAAATCTGCCAACTGATTCAAAGCCCCCAAATGCTATTACAAGTGCTAAATCAGAAGAAGAAGAAGAGGAAATCGCTACTGAAGAACATACCGACGAAGAAGAAATTGTAGAGTTATAAGGTATGTGGGATTTCATCCTCCCAGATGAAGAGGATCAAGAGGCATCCCCGGTTAGCACTCGAAGTAGAAATCAACTTGATCCTCCTCAACCTACCCCTATGCCAAAGAGCGCAAGCTCGACAACTAAGGATAAAGTCGCAACCAAGAAAACGACACCTAAAGCGACTCAAACCAGCCCAGTCCAAACAGATTCATCAAATCCATCCAAAATGCTGATCGCTTCAGATGAAATGGAGTACAATATCATCGAAGATATGAAAAAGACTAGGGCCAACATCACTCTTTACGAATTGAGCAAGTTAAAACACCAGCAAAAGATACTCTTGAAAGAGTTACATGCTGTACCACTAGCACCTCTGTCTGCCACTGTAATTTCTAAAGCTTCCCATGACATGGGAAGACCTCCAACTAATGTGATCAATAAATTTGACCCAAATGACATCGCCTTAATTGGAGGAAGGTCAATATCTCATACTCCCCCTTTTCTTCTTACTTATGAAAATTTTAATAAAAATGTGCATAATTGCTTAGTGGATTCGGGAGCTTCATCGAATATTTTACCAAAGTCAATATGTGCAAAATTGAACGTTCAACCACAAAAATTTGTTGTGCACATAGTTCAGCTAGATTGATCGCAAGTCGAAGTGATTGGCAAATTAAATCAGGTTACCATAAGTTTGTCATCCAACCCAAAGGTATGTCAAGTTATCGACATTTTAGTTGCTGATATTCCGGAATTTTATGGCTTAATTCTTAGTAGAGATTGGTCAGAAAAACTTCATGGAAACTTTGCAACTGACTGGTCGCACATGTGGCTCCCTTACAATGGTAAACCAAATAAAATAAAAGTGGAGCGAGAAAGACATCATAAATTCATAGTAACAGAACTAGAAGGAGAGAATGAACCAATAGCATAAAGCAATAAGATCATTGGCAACTATTCAGTAGATTCTTTCCTTGGAAATTTCAATGCTCATACTTCACCTTACTTAGAACATTCTGTTTTATCTCAAGTAGAAAATTTCTCTCAAACAGATAGTTCTGAATGTATTAATTTTATAAATAGTCCTGTAAATAAATATTTATTTTGGAAGTTATTTTTTGATAGTTCTAAATCTAACGAAGGAGCGGGAGCAGGATGTGTGTTAATCAGTCCGGAGGGAAATAAAACTATGCTAACTTGTAGACTCGAATTTGATTGCACCAGCGATACTGCAGAATATGAAGCTTTAGTCCAAGGGTTATACAAAGCAATCGGATTAGACGTCAAATACCTTCAAGTTTTCAGAGATTCTGAAATTGTAATCAGACATGTACGTAATACTATACATTGTTTATCAGGTCATTTAAAACATTATCAATCTTTAGTTCAAGATCTAGCTGAACACTTTATAGCACTTAATATTTTGTCAATTCCCAGACTCCAGAATGCTAGTGCAGACCTCTTGGCCAACGTAGCTTCCAAGCTCATTCCTTCGGAAGATTTTAGCCCTGATCAATTTTCAATTGAATTAATTTTTAGACCCTCGATTCCTGATAACATTACCAATTGGAGGATTTTCAATGACGATCCTGATATTGTGAGTTTCCTCACATCTGAAGGATCCTACACCAATCAAATAATTGACGAAGAACAACATGACCAACAATCGCAACAAGATAGCACTAATAATGTTATACCTAAGTCAGTAGTCAAGTTAGAAGACCTTTATGATTTGAAAGATCGGTTTAAAAGATATACCAATTCAAAACTCCAAAGTTCAACTTTGAACTACGAATTAGTAAATCTAGGAAATAATACCAAACCACAAAATATTAACCTAGGCCTTGGTCTAGCTCCTGAAGAAAAATTAGCATATATTCGTCTCTTGAGACAATATAAAAGTGTCTTTGCTTGGAATTACGACGAACTCAAAGCATATGACACTTCCATCATCCAACATACTATTCCAATGATAGACAATGAAAAACCTGTCCAATAAAAGTTGAGAAGGATCCATCCCAACCTAGAAAACCAGATCAAATCTGAACTCAATAAGTTATTGAAAGCCAAAATAATTTTTCCTGTTCGACACTCCAAATGGGTTTCCAATATGGTTCCCGTTAGAAAGAAGAACGGAGACATCAGAATCTATATTGACTTTCGAAATCTTAATAAACCCTGCCAAAAGGATCATTTTCCTTTGCCTCCCACGGAACAAATACTACAGGCAGTCGCAGGATCAGAATTAATGTCACTCTTGGATGGATTCTCAGGGTACAATCAAGGGTTGTTACATCCTGGCGATCAATTTAAAACCACATTCAGAACTAAATGGGGCACATACGCATATCAAAAGGTGCCATTTGGTCTGATCAATGCTAGCGCCACATTTCAGAGAGCCATGGACATCGCGCTCAAAGGTTTAGTTAACAAATCAGTGGTAATCTATTTGGATGATATAACTGTATATTCCAAGAAATGAAGCAATCATCTTAAAGATTTAAAACAAATCTTCCAACGTTATCAAAGGTATGGAATTTCACTTAACCCAAAAAAATATTTTTTCGTGTTAAGTGAAGGTAAACTTCTCGGATTCATAGCGTCAAAATTTGGAATTAACATTGATCCTGACATAATCAAGGAGATTTCTGAAATACCCCTACCTCACAACAAGAAATCCATGCAATCTTTTCTTGGCCAGATTAACTTTGTAAAGGGATTTGTTCCACATTTTTCAAGAATCGTGTCTCCTTTACAAGAAATGATAAAAAAGAACTCAAACTTCAAATGGGGTCAAGACGAATATAATGCATTGCATTTGATCAAACAAGCAATTGTAAACACTCCATCTTTAGCAACCCCAAATTTTTCCGATCCTTTTATTTTATACACATTTGCCTCTGATAAATCATATGCTGCGATACTCACTCAAGCAAATCAAGATAAGGCAGAAGCCCCGATTTCTTTTTTTAGTTCAAATTTACAAGAGGCTGAATTAAATTATTTAGATGTGGAGACACAAGCTTACGCTGTTTTCAAAGCAATTAAATATTTCAGACCCTTTCTAATCAAAACCCATATGAAAATCATAGTACCATTTCTAGCGGTAAGAAATCTTTTAGTACAAAAAGAAGTGGGTGAGAAAAGAACCAATTGGGTTACTGCCTTACAGGAACACAATGTAGAAATCAAACTAGCAAGTATTGTAAAAGTTCAAGGATTTTGCAAAATGTTGGTCAGAGCATCGCTTATGTCCGAAATTCCATCTGCAGAGATACAAATATATGAGGTAAGCCTAAACGATGTTGAGTAATTATACGTTGATATCATTTATTATTTAAATAATGGATATGCTCCTTCAAACCTCGATCATACCAAGAAAAGAGCTCTAAGGTTGAAAGCCAAACAATATCAGCTCGTGAACGATGTTCTTTTTAGAATAAATTGTGATTCTATTCTCCTTAGATGTCTTGAGAAATCTGAAGCTGAAAAAGTCTTGCAGGAACTCCACGATGGGCCAACAGGCGGACACTATGCTGGAGACACTACTGCACATAAAAGCTTACGCACAGGTTATTACTGGCCCACATTATTCAAAGACTCGCATAACTACGAGAGGAAATGTCAAGTTTGCCAAACTGCTGCCGGGAGACAAAAGAAACCATCCTTGCCTTTACAACCGATCAACATTGAGTAGCCTTTCGATCAATGGGGATTGGACATAATAGGTGAGATCGTTCCTCAATCTTCTAAATATCATAGATATATCCTTACAGCAATAGATTACTTTACTAAATGGGTAGAAGCAGTTCCACTCAAGACGGCTAATGCTGATCATATCATCGAGTTCATAGACCAGTTCATAAACACCAGGTTTGGGTTGCCTTCTGCTTTAATGTTTGACAATGAATCATATTTTTCTGGTAATGCAATGACTGAATTTGCACTCAAAAGGGGTTTCAAACTTAAATATTATGCCAATTACTACCCACAGGGGAATGGGTTAGCTAAGACTATGAATAAAAACCTAATCAGGATTATCAAGCGAACAGTTGAACAAAATCATAAAAATTGGCATAAGTCTTTAATATATGCTTTATGGGCAGATCGAATAACGTAGAAAGCCTCCATCGGCACTTCTATTCAATTTAGTTTATGGGAAAGAAGTGGTTCTTCCAACTCATTTAGCACTTCCCTCTTTAGCCTTAGTTCAATATATTGATGAAGCACCAACTTCTTCCCTACAACTAAGGCAGCTGGAAATAGTTAAGTTAGATGAACAACGAGAACACGCCAAAATAACTCACGCTCATCATCAAGCATTAGTAAAAGCCTCTTTTGATTCAAATATGATATCTAGAAAATATTTTCAGATAGGAGATCTAGTTTTAAAATGGGACAAGGCTCATGAGGAAAAAGGGAAACATACAAAATTTCAACGAATGTGGCTTGGCCCTTTTCAAATCATAGAAGTAATAGGTCCGTCCACTTTTATGTTGCAGGATTTAATAGGGAAAAGAGATTCCTTACCTGTTAACGGACAGATCCTCAAGAAATATTTTCCATAGAAGATCTTTCTTCTAGTTTGTAGATTAGTTTTTATTTCCATAATAAAACCAGTTGTAAATGGTTACATTGGGAATTCACGAAAGAGACACAAAGCCTCTTTTAGATTTTGTTTTTTCACTTGTATAAATAGAATTCTTTTAGAAAACTAATCGTTATTATTCAAAGATACAGTGAAAGACTCTAGCCTAGAAATGATACTAGTTTCAACTTTGTAAATTTTGATAAAAAATTACCTTTAGTGGGAAATTGTTTTATATCAGTCTAATGAAAGGTATCAATAACAAAAAGGAGATTCTCTATAGAAAATCTCTTTCCAAAAACTCTACCATTGTCGTCCAGAGCTATCTTTAGGAAACAGTGACTTCCTCCCCACCTAGGAAACTACAACGCTCAAACAATGATCCAATGATACACTTTAACTTAAAGAGTAAGAGGTCTCATCACAAGCCACCTTATCATGATCATAGATATTATAGCTTGTTGACTTTGCCAATATTGCATACCACAACAGGGCAATGCCTCAAGATTGTTGCAATCAAAAGACAAGGGGTCTCATCACGAGCCAGCTTGTTCAGCAAAGTTATAAATCAAGTGAATGATTGTGTCATAAATTGGCTATCAAACCAAGACATTGTTCTTTAAGGGTAAAAAAGAAAATTAAAGCAAAAAGTGTGGATATGGATTTCTCTTTGAAAATTGTATATTTCTCTGAGTAGGATACAGGATTATTTCTGGGAAACAGGTAACCCAGTCGGGGTTATGAACGCATGCTGGCAGCAGAGGCTCTACCTACCGAAAATGAGCATATTCAAAACTGATTTACAAAGAAGACTTTATTTTTCTCTTTACAAACCAAGTAATGACTAATGTAAATACAAGGACTAGCTTGAGGGAGTAAATAATCAAAGTTGAAAATAGAAGAAACAAAATATCATTGATAGAAAAAAGCATAATGTACTTTGTCTTTCTATAATAAAGTTTAATTTTCTGGAAATTTTTATGTTTTGGAAGTTTAGAAATTCAAAAGAAAAGCAGAGATAACTGGTTCTTCCAAGTGAATCGCCAATTGTTGTGGCCAGCAACAAAACCCCTTCTTATTTAGTATTAGTAATAACACTAGATAAGTGGGGGCCCTTAGTCAAAAAATTTAAAAAAATGAATTAGTACTTGTATTTCCTTTCTAATAAAAAATTACCATCATAAACTTAGGAAAATACCCTCGAAAAATCTAAAATGCTTAAGTTTCATGATAAGGTAAGTTAAAATCATTCCTTAAGAAATATCACATCGCAAAAGGAACAATAAAATACTCCCTTACAAGCCGAATTCCTTACGCTGAAAAATCTTAAACGTTGATATGCGATGTCGCATATCGCAAAATCGCATCTCGCAGAAAACACTTTAACAGAAAATTGTCATATGTCAAGCTCTTGCGATATTGCGATATTGCGATAAAGCGGCAGGGCGATATTGCGACAAAGTGGCAGAATGGTATCATGAAAACGCAATACAGCGATCTGCAATATTGAAAAGAAAATCACGAAATCACTTCATCGCGAATCCTTCCAGCTCGTTATTCAAGAAAACTTTTTCCATGAACCGAGACCTGGTTATGCGCTTTAATGCTAATTAATGAGTTAGTTTCCATTTGTTAATGAAATATGGTTTTGCGCTTATCAAAGAATCAGTTCACGTAAGGTGGTATAATTTTTATGTCTTCGACATTTAAAAGCTTTCCCGTCACCTTTCCTTACCATTACTCTCACCTCACTTGTAAACTGCAGGAACGAAGAACAAAGAACTATACAAAGAAGTACACAAGATATCATGGGGAAGAAAGGCAAAGCTCCGAGCTCTGAAGACAAAGAAATGACACCCTTGTATACAAACACCACCTATAACAGAGATGCTGGTATCACGACTTAGGAAGGCATGTATAATTTACTTGAAGAAGAAAATCCCAAGGTAACGGAGGTTACGACTACTACTGGTTCACAGGGGTCTTCCGAAGCATCAATTGCAGATTTAGCTTGTTCATTCTTGCACCCGATAGCGGCAAGGCCCAAAATTCTCCCCTACACAGATATGATTAAATGGGTACTGGACAGCGCAGACATCAAAAACAAACAATGTAAGATTCCGGGTCAAAAACTTACGGCATTATTATTTTCACAAAATTTGAGCTTTACATCCACTAAAAGAAAGCGCACAAGAGACGAAAATCGCACCAAGGAAGCCCGAATTAAGAAACGGAGGTAGTTTCTGATGCGGCGCTAATCACGCATCACTGGGTAAAACTTCTTGAAATGGAAAGCCTCTAATTGCTCAGCTACCTGTAAGCCCAGAAATTCAGAAAAAGTACGCTAAAGATAAAAGAGTAAAACTTGAATCCTAAAACCAGTAGCAATTGTGAGAAATATCTCTTGGGTATCTACTGAAAGTACAGCAATTGCAGACAAACTGGAAATAGAAGGCTCGAGAAAAGGCAGAATCAATCAAAATATTAACTAAGTTGAATTGGGATTCTTACTGGGCGTATTTGGTAAAACCACACAGCCAGTGTATGACTCTCAAATGCATCATCAATTTTGCCGAAAAGATGGCGCCAGCTCTTGCTGATTCTGTTTTCACAGGACAGTTGAAGTCTGAAGTCAGCCAGCTGACCCTACTCAAGCAAATGTTGAATGCTTGCGATTTCAAGGATCAGATACAGAAATAGTTAGTTGTTAAGTTTAGATTCAATATTAGTATTAATTTTACTTTACTTTTGCCTAGAAAAAGGACGGTCATTTAAACTGTATCCTACATTTTTTGTAATAAGTTATTTTTAGATTTAGCTAGTAGTATTTAAACCCTTCTCATGCATTTAGAGAATGGTCCAAAAATTTATCAAAAACTTGTCCTCAGAACATGCACTTTTGCACCCTCCAAGGAGGTTTTGATGAATGAATGGAATAGGATTTATTGATATCTGCATTAATATCTGCTACTGATGTTGCACTTTTGTACTCTTAGTGGATGTTGGATTAAGAAGAGATAAATCATTATCGCTTGAAGCTCATGAGTAGAACTAGTTATAAATGGTACTTTTATCTCTTAACTATTTCTGCCTCTGTGTTAAAGTGATATTCAAGTTCAGTTGTTTATATATTAATGCATGAATGCCTGAGTTATCATTTGGCACTTTTGTACGGTGATAGCTATTTATTTATGCTTAATGTATGAGTAGATTATTATGCGATATGTTTTTCACAATTGTTTCGTCTAACTTCTTATACGAAGTGGTTTATCTATATTGAATTCTTTTCTCATAACAATTGAATGATCTTTATTACCGATTGTTATCTGAAATCTTTTTAGATCACATAACAGAAGGATTACACCCCGAGTTACCGTAGACTTAGATGTTTCTGTTTATTAGAATACAATTGCATATCATTAGATTAGAGTTAGAATCTGAGCATCTCACTTAAGAACTTTTAGAAAAGAAATATCAATCCTTCACACACACACATAAATTGGGAAACTGGTCCCATATCCCCAGTCGGACCCACTATACCAAATGGAAAAGGAGTTGCCAACCAAGGTTCGGACCGGGTGGGTATCCCCCTTGTTGTAGACCTGATTTTCGGGGCTTCAACAACTGGTTGTTCTAACTTGGAACTCGAACTCTGAATTCTTGTAATAGAATGCTTTTTTCATGTACCAGAACATGTGTTCCTATACCAGAACGTTTGTTCCTGTAATAAGAACTAGTTGTTCCTGTACTAAGAACTAGTTGTTCCTGTACTAAAAAATCGTTGTTCATGTACTAAGTTTTATTATTCCTATAATGAAACAGTTTTACCTTCAACCACTTTTATCACGCATAAAATGTGCTTATCATTAACCAATTGGAAATAAATCAGAGAAGAAAGAGAAATCACAACTTAAGTGTTCAGGAACAAAGATCCTTCAACCAACAAGCATTCGAAATAGAAGTACTGTGAAAACTTAAGGAAACATTTAATTGGCAAAAAGACTTTTGCATGAAAACAGTAAATGCCTATTTAAAAAGGCAAAGCATTATGTTCCTTAGAGTTCTGTTACAAACATAAATAACTTTGTTTCCTCATAAATAAATATTTAAACCCAGAAAATACTGCAAATGATTCCCATCCTTTTGATGATTTATTTATGTCTCTACAAGGAAATCATTACAGTTATCTCATACATCTAAAAATAGATCAACTAGAAATAAATCAATTGTAAATGAATTAACTGAAAATAAACTCACAAATCCAATCTTCATCTTGTAGAAATGAAAGGAAATACTTTCATAAAGAAAACATTTGTGTGATACTCAGAAAGAAATACTAAATGCAGTAAATGAAATTAACTAAGCATACTTACACACCATGAGTCCTCAGATCTAAGATGCATGCACCATTCTCACAAAGATTTCATCAATATGTGATTTAAGTAAATGAAAGAAACACTCTTATGCTCAAACCAGCATAATAAAATATAGCACTCCTACAAGATAGAGGGAGAATGAGCTAGGTTGGTTGGGCCCTAGCCACCAACTCATTTCCCTTTACGAAAACCTGAAGATCAACTACGCAAAGGGATCATCACATGAAATAATAACCCAGAATGAATCGAACTAACATTTCTCCTTAATATATTATTTAAAGTTCGTTGCAAATATACATCATAAACTCATGGTTCTAGCCCAGAGAGACAGGCGATACGAAATATAATTTTACACAGTAGAAAAAATTCCCTAAGTATCGCTCCCTACTTCTAGCCTAGAAACCCTATTTATATATAGACATTCGGCTCTTGGCCACAATAGAGACTTAATCAGGAATGTGTTGGTCAAAACTCGGCCTCCATATTTTTCACTTTCCTTAATGCTCCAAGCTTATTTCATAGTGTAGAGCTAATCCTTAGCGAGGGATGCGCACCATTTTCTCAATAGATATGATATTTTTGAAGGTGATCAAGGTAAATCTGCCAGTTGTAAGTACGGGAATGGGTGGATGGTACAAAAACCTGCCAATCCTGCACCAACCAACTCTTACTTTTTTAATGACTTTTAATTTATCATTCTTTTAAGGAAATGGAAAAATAAATAAGTTATAAAGGCACATAAGCTTATTTAGCCTTTTAAATAACAATTAAGCCTATATAACCCATATTTACCAAAGTAATGAAGAGTAGAGGAATATGTGTAAAGATTGAATTCCATTTGTAAAACAGAGGGTTTAGATTGTATGATTAGGACAAGATTATGGTCAAAATTAGGGCAATTATGGAGACCAACATCCCCCCAACCTCATTGTAGTGTTGTTTTAATCAATCCTAATTGACCAAGACTCCAACCATTTAATTGTCAACCCAGGGTAGGTCTTCTATTTCAATGGAATTTGCATTGTCTGTGTCGATACACTATAGCCAGTGATGAAAATAGAAAACAGTAAATAATGTCACTGAAACAATTGAAGAAATTATATCATTCATGCATAAATTAAAACACTCTATAGAAATGAAATCACACTTCACGATTACTAGAGCAAAGGCACACCACACACTATACTAATAACTACACCATATGGTCAATTACCATACTGCTAATCAAATTGGTGTAATAGCATAACATAATTATGGAACTGAAGAAAATATATTTTGAAAATTATATAGCGACAGTGGAAAACCATACAAACAATTAAAGAGAGAAACAATGTTGGACACCTAATCCTCAATGGGTTAGTGTGGAAGCTGAATAGACAAAGTAGTCCAAGAGACCTTGGGATGTGGAAGCCAATGGTCACATAATGTACTATAAATGTATATCTCTTGTTAATAAAAATTGTATTGTCATGTTTTATCTTTCATATTCTATTGCTGCCCATGTGTGTTTAACATGGTATCATAGCAGGTGATTGTTGGTCCTGCTCCAATTTGAGCCACTTGTTTTGTGGTCTCTATATATATGTCAGATCTACCTTTCTCTTAATTAGAATTATGCAGAATTGCAACCTTATAAAGTGTTTTACTGTGTGCAGACCTGTCAGTTCTGCCCATTACCGGTAACGCTCCATTAATTCATTGCCTACCAGGAATCCACTGCCTCTCCTACCTGGCCTCCGGCACTATATACGCTGCACCTGACTTTGGCTATTTTAAGACTCTCTTCTGTGTTACCTGCACCCTCTGTCTTCCATATTCCATATTTACAGTCCTGACCCTTACATTACCTGCGCTCTCTGGCTGTCCTGACTGTTCATAAACATGTCATAAAAGAAGTGTTTTCCTGACATGGTAATTTTAGCGCTGGCCTGGAGAGTCCTCTGAATCACTGAGTTGAATGCCCTTGAGATCAGTTGGACGACTTGCAATCATGGTATTTACGCTGGTATGGCTATGCATTGAAGTTTCTTTGGCTATCTGTTGAAGTTTCTGGCGATAAGTTGAATGTTATTGTATTAACATTATTTTAATATGGTATTCATGTCGTTCTGTTATGGTATTCACACTGATAACTTCCGCCACACACTCCTCCACATACCACCGGTCCAAACCACCTCCTCTATTTTATAATGTATACAAAGCCTCTGTTACAAGTTTGCAGGACGAGAATTAAACTATGGTACAGTATTTTTAGCGTTGAAGCAACGAGTATTGCGCTGGTGTTTTTTTTCTTTGATTGATCACAGTGCTCACAATTCGAACCATGTATATGTGCCGAACTGAATATATGAAGGCCGTGCACATGTATTGAAGCTCTAAGAAGCCCTACGTTGTTCTGAACAAGCTGTATGAGTATTAGCTGTGGTTTCCAAGCAATACAGTCGGTTCGTTCTTCCATTCATTCCACTATAGGAGGAAAATAAAGAACGAGTTTGGAATAGTCAAGGAAACTCAATGCTTACTCAACGAACCGACTCGTTCACCTACTCACCTGCTGTTGTGGATTTGTGTGTTTGTGGCTCCGAGGCTCCATGACTGTTGCGCTATCACATTGCACCACCACTCCACTGGTTCATAATCTCAGTGATACATTGACCCTCCTCACACCGTGATAAAGCAATTACCTTCCTCTTACTCCAATCATACTAGACAGGACCAATAGCGGGAGTAAACTCAAGGAACATGCAACCTTCCTTTGCAAGTGTGACTCCTCCCATCTTCAATTTGATATAATCAGGTAATTTGGGTCTCATCCCAAGTGCCTCTTCATCTTTGAAGATTATATGCTTGACATATATCTTGTCAGTTTGACGCCGCAAAAAAAAAAACGGGCTGAGCTGGAGCATAGTGGCCCAGACTCGAAGATAAGCTGGAGGTCTCAGACAATTCATCATTATAACTAGCTTTCACAACCTTGGAATACCAGTGGCTAGAACTGAAGGGCGTGCAGAGAGGTTGTAAGCGCCTGGTAGCAGCGCCGCGCAGAATTTGAGTACACAAACCTTTGAGCTTCAGCTTATTCTACTTCTTCTGTTGGAGATGGTCATAGCGCGTAGGGTTTTTAACTGTGTTTGGGCGCCAAATCAAAGGTGTTTATTTTGGAAGCGATTTATTTGCGAGATATATAATTTGGAGCAAAGAGATTCTCACTGAGGATGACTCTACAATTATATGCAAAGTTATAATGTTTTTTATCACATATGGCAAATGGATTAAATGCTTAGATTAGTAGTGTTAGGGGCATACTGAACATTGGTGTTACACCTTCAGTTTTATTTGGAACTACAGTAAAAATCCAGTTTCATGGAGATTTTGTTGATGGGATATTTGATTTCAGTATCAAGGATAGCACATGTCAAGTTTGTGCAAGGACATGTCTGGACCAAGACTAGAGACCAAATTGAGTGGAATATCAGCCCATCTTGCTCACTGATTGAACATGGAAGCTATTGGTGCAATTTGCATATGACTGGTACGAGTTTTAGAGTTAATAACACTATTGGACATGGCCAATTAAAGGCTATTATGTATGGTTTTTTCCCTAAAAGGAACTGATAAGTTGAAGACATATTTGCTGAAACTACATTACCAGTGAACTATTAACAAAGGTACTATTGAAATTAAAACACCCATGGAGCCTATTAAGAAAGGGGACAAGGTTGGTTCTTCCGAAGCAGTTTTGCTGGCAAAGCTTGGCATTCAGCCATTTTCCTATGGATTAATTGTGTAATCTATATACAACAATGGATCGGTATTTGATCATGATGTTCTTGATCTCACAAAGGATGATTTAATAAAGAAATTTACTGTTGATATTTCTACTGTGACAGCTCTTTCTAGTATTTGAAGGATCCAAGAAAGTTTGTAGTTGTTGTTGCCCCAGCTGTGGCACTGTATTTAAAACTCATTATAGTTTATGTCTACACATATATGCATTGATTCCTTAATTCATTTGCTACACATTTATAAAGGATATTGTTGTTGTTAAACACACATGGGCAGCAAGAACAATATGAAAGATAATCAGGAGAGTACAATTTTTATTAACAACTGATTTATATTTATAGTACAATATGTGACCGTTGGGTTTCACATCCCAAGGTCTCTTGGACTAGTTTGTCTATTCAGCTTCCACACTAACCCATTGAGGATTATGTGTCCAACATTCCCCCCCTTAATCCGAAGGGTTATGTATGAGTCCAAGAAGAGATTTGTAATGCAAAATGTGCAAAAAATGCATGGCAACACTAGGCTGAATGTGCTCTCTGAAATGTTGGTATAAAGGGCAGTGGTTTAAGGATGACCACCAACACTAGAATGCTTAGTGCAATTCCCAGAACTCTTCCAAAACTAGCAAGAAGTTGAAGTCTTCTGCTAGAGGAAGTTCTCCTATTGTTTTGAAGAGGGAAACCTTCAACCATAAAAGGGAGGTCTCACCCCGCATAAAAGGGAAAACTTCAACCTGAAAAAGGAAGTCTCAACCTGTGATGGTTTAAGGATGACCAACAACTCTGGAATGCTTAATGCAATTCCTGGAA
Organism: Pinus taeda; assembly: GCA_000404065.3. Classification (NCBI taxonomy): domain Eukaryota; kingdom Viridiplantae; phylum Streptophyta; class Pinopsida; order Pinales; family Pinaceae; genus Pinus; species Pinus taeda. The sequence continues at coordinate 111,906 of APFE031073397.1, read as the reverse complement.
CTCTTCCAAAACTGGCAAGAATCTGGTGTCTTCTGCTAGAGGAAGTGTTCTCAATTTTGTTCCTGGAATTCTTCCAAAGCTGGCAAGAAGCTGAAGTCTTCTGCTAGAGGAAGTGTCCCAAATTACCAACTGAAGCAGTTCAATGGCCATCTTTGCTCTGGAGAAACTCTAAACTGGTGTGGCAGGTTGTGGCTCAGGCTTGCTTGATGTGGCTTTGAAGCTTGTAGATGACCATCATTTCCCTCCCTTTCAGATACAAGGTGAGATGATGGAGAAAACTCAACTGAAAGATTGTTCAATACTCGGGAACAAGTTCTGACATGTGTTTGGAATATCTTCTTGGTTGTTGATGCCCATTGCCAAGAAGCGATCCATCCAAGGTGAATCTTTGTTCTTGTAGGACGTTTGTTTCCGAAGCATCTGTGTGAAGAATGACTGGTTTTATGACAGTTCTTACATGGATGAAGATCAAAACAGTGATCTTTCAGATGGCCAACTCGATCACAGTGTTGGCATTTTATAATCTGTTGTTGTTGTTGTTGCAGAAGAGGAACAGAATCTGGAATAGCTGGAGGTGAACTGTCATGAAGAACAGGTGAACTGTCATGAATGAATCCAGCACTCTGAAACTAAATGGGCTTGGCATAGTCTGGAATATGAAAGGACAATTCCTTGTCATATCCAAGACCATTTTTTTGTTTGTTGTGGACAAGCTATTCCCAAGGTCTGATGCTGGGCTTGGGAGGTGCAGACTAATTTTCTACATCTGCATGAAAATATGTTGTTGTATTAGGCACTGAATTTGCAACATTAATGTCTTGTTGTTTATGGGAGTCTGTTTCAATTTTCTGAACAGAAATAGGTTCATAATGATGACTCCACTGTTGTAATTCTTCTTACTGGAATTGAGATTCAAGCTATAAAAAAACAATCTTTTCATGTACATCTTGTAAACAACTATGAATATCGGTGAGAAAAGCTTTGCTGATTTTGACTGTATTATCTATAGTAGAGAGTATTAGATTGTCCAGTAACTCTAATATTGCACCAATTGGATCCATTTTTAACCTCAAAAAGTAAAACAATGAGGAAAAGATGGACACCAATTTCTCTTTTATATAAACTTATGGCAACAACTTCAAATCAATCAACTTGCAATAGATTCAACACACAAAGAATGGTGATATCTGGAAAACAGACTCCTCATTCAAAAAATGAATTTTCTTCAATTCACCTGAGAATTTAACTTCCAACAAGCTACAAGCAATTTAGGCCTCAAAAAGATATTTTCTTGTACCGGCCTTGAATCCAAGGGAACTTGTCCTGGCAACAACTTCAATCTAGTTCAATAACAATCTCTGATATGAACAACCTTTAAGAAAATACACCAATTCGATCTACAAAGGATAGTCTTGGCTTGAAACAATTTCCACTGAACTCCTAAATAATGCCAAATTGTTGCAACTTTAAAGAATATAAACAGTCCCCAATTCTTATGAACATTGAACTCTGTGATTCCCAAAAAACCCCAGCATAATCACTTTCAAAGCAGAAATGATGGCTATCAAAAGGCAATACCCTTGTGGATTATCTTCCTTTTGAATGCAAGTATCGAAATTAATAAAATAATTATTTGAAGTACCTACACCAACACTTCTTCAGATATATCCAAGTCAGGAGACAAACGAACTGTTGAAGATTCACACACCTTCTTGCTCAACTAGTTGGAAAGATTCCCTCAATATAAAAATTTACGATGAGCAGATGCGAAGTTTATTTGGGATTGGTTTTGGTTCTGCTTTTGACGTTGCAATCCACAGCCACATGGAAGAATTCATAGTTGATTATGTAACAATTGTAGACATGCAAAATTTCAAACAAATTAACTAAACTAAGGATCAGTACACCACAAGAATAGATCCTCAACCCCCCTTAACTATTTATCTACTTCAATTTACTAGGAGAAGCATGAAACACGTCCACTACACTGCAGAAAGTATCCTAATCCAACCAATATCCAAAAGGCATGGAAACTAGCCCATTCTCAAAGGCTTCATAGCATCATTACGATGCTTCAACATTATGCATTGTTTGCGATGTTGTTAGAAAGCCAATCCAAACCTTCATACAGTCCTTCACCAGAAGTAGCACAGGTACTCTGGATATACCAATGACGTTGATGCAAAGAATGCAGGCCAAGATTATCAGTTATCTCAGCAACATTCATTGCATTGGGAAGATCATGCTTGTTTTCAAATACAAGGAGAACAGCATCTCGCAACTCATCCTCATTCAGCATCCTATGCAATTTGTCTCTTACTTCAACAACACGGTCCCTGTCATTACTATCAACCACAAATATAAGACCCTGGGTATTCTGAAAGTAATGTCTCCATAGTGGTCGGATCTTGTCCTGACCTCCGACATCCCAAATAGTAAAGCTAATATTCTTGATATATAACGGTAGACAATAACGCCGGCAGAGCCCTTTCCTATTCAACACCAACAGAGCGTTGTATAGTTCAACGCATGCATTGTATAGTTCAACACATATGCCACAGTCAGTTCAATGCAAATACGAATTTGGACGGGCATTCAAACGCACAGTGTTAATATTCAACAGGCATATGTATAAACCCACAGCGTTAATACCATTCAAACACACAGCATTTCAACAGCCATTCGATAATGATATCAACGCAGCATTAAAAATGTGGGTCTCCCTCCTGAGGTCAGGTGTCAAAAATCCGTAAGTCTTTAAGAGACACTCAAAGGTTGCCTTCACGAAATGTTAACATTCACATTCAACATACCACTCAAATTTTATTATTCAAACAAGAAACGCAGCGTTAATATTCAAACGCATTCAACTGTTATGGACAGCATTCAAATGGAAACGCATTCAAAACGAAGCGTTAATATGGGTCAACGGCTATGGACAGCATTCAAATGATTCAATACCGCATACCAAGAGCTGGACCTTCATCGATGGTGGCGTATTCCTGCTTTACTTTGATTCCATGTCAGCCCTCAGCGCAAGCGTTCATCAAACAGTGGGAGCTGGGCGTTCATCAAATAGTTCTGACACCAATGGGCAACGTATGGGGGCCAGTTACGTATATGGAAGCCCAACAGTCTAAATTCACAGTCTTGTCATGGAATAATGGTAAATCGCAGCGCTCTTATACCAGTGCGCAGACTTTGATAGGCCGCAGGTAGGAATACAATGCCTAGTTGCAGATCTGATGTGCTCAGCTAATAAAATAAATGGTCAGGTAATGAAGACTAGGTCAGCACTATTCAAGGTAGCTCAGACCAGTTGCTCAGGGAATAACAACATGTCATTTTTATTTTTTTTTAACTAAAGGATAAATCGTGAGGAAAAAAACTACACAGGCCACACATCATGGCTCTGATACCATGTTAAACACACATGGGCAGCAAGAACAATATGAAAGATAATCAGGAGAGTACAACTTTTATTAACAACTGATTTACATTTATAGTACAATATGTGACCGTTGGGTTTCACATACCAAGGTCTCTTGGACTACTTTTCCTATTCATCTTCCACACTAACCCATTGAGGATTAGGTGTCCAACAGCTGTGTACTGTGAGTGGCTATTACTTTTCTGCATTGAGTAGTAGTTGTGATCAATTTTTTAAGGTGTAAAATCTGACATTGAAGAAAAATGGCCAGAATCAATGAAGTATTAGAGCTCCTCAAAACTCTCATATTGTATACTAATCATGATACATTAAAAGTTAGCAAAGTTTCTCTCACAAATATTCAGATCTGTCTACAAAATACACAAGAGAAAATTGATTTTTTGCAGTTTGAATCTCAGCTACAGCAAGAAGAATTAAAACGAAGGAGTCATTATGAACCTGTTTCTGTTCAGAACAATGAAGCAGACTCCCATAAACATTAATACAATATTGTTGAAGTTCATTTAGATCCAGTGCCCAATAAAGCAGTAGTTGTACATGCAAATGCAGAAACTCAGTCTGCACTTCCCAAGCCCATCATCAGACCTTGGGAACAGCTTGTCCACAACAAGCACAGAACTGGTCTTGGATATGACAAGGACTTGTCCTTTCATATTCCAGACTACTCAAAGCCCATTCAGTTTCAGGGTGCTAGATTCATTCATGACAGTTCACCTCCAGTTGTTCCAGACTCTTCCCCTCTTCCACAACAACAACAACAACAACAGATTGTGAAATGCCAACATTGTGACCGAGTTGGCCTTTTGATAGATCACGGTTTTGATCTTCATCCATGTAAGCATTGTCATAAAACCAGCCATTCTTCACACGTATGCTTCAGAAACAAACATCCTGCAAGAACAAAGATTCATCTTGGATGGATCGCTTCCTGGCAATGGGCATCAACAGCCAAGAAGATATTCCAATCACATGTCAGAACATGTTTCAGAGTATTGAACAGTCTTGCAGTTTAGTTTTCTCCATCATCTCACCTTGTATCTGACAGGGGGGGAAATGATGGTCATCTACAAGCTTCAAAGCCACATCAAGCGAGCCTGAGCCACAACCTGCCACACCAATTTCAGAGTTGTAGCCAGAAACAAAGATGTCGTGAACATGCCTTCAGTTGGAAATTTGGGACACTTCCTCTAGCAGAAGACTTCAGCTTCTTACCAATTTCAGAAGAATTCCAGGAACAAAAATTGAGAACACTTCCTCTAGCAGAAGACTCTAGCTTCTTGCCAGTTTTGGAAGAGTTCCAGGAATTGCATTATGCATTCCAGAGTTGTTGGTCATCCTTAAACCATCACAAGTTGAGACTTCCCTTGTCAGGTTGAAGTTCTCCCTTTTATGCGGGGTGAGACCTCCCTTTCATGGTTGAAGGTTGCCCTCTTCAAAACAATAGGAGCACTTCCTCTAGCAGAAAACTTCAGCTTCTTGCCAGTTTTGGAAGAGTTCCAAGAACTGCACTAAGCGTTCCATTGTTGGTGGTCATCCTTAAACCACCGCCCTTTATACCAACATTTCAGAGAGCACATTCATCCCAGTGTTGCCATGCATTTTTGCACATTTTGTATTACAGCTCTCTTCTTGGACTCATACATAACCCTTCTGATTAAGGGGGGGAATGTTGGACACCTAATCCTCAATGGGTTAGTGTGGAAGATGAATAGACAAAGTAGTCCAAGAGACCTTGGGATGTGGAACCCAACGGTCACATAATGTACTATCAATGTATATCTCTTGTTAATAAAAATTGTATTGTCATGTTTTATCTTTCATATTCTATTGTTGCCCATGTGTGTTTAACAAACAATAATATACAGCTACTCTACCACTACAGTCCCTGCTAAAGAGGAGGCCCCTTCCTCCCTAGCAAGGGCACAGGAATGAACATGCGATTAGTTAAATAATCAACTTAGAACAGTAATATTATCACCACAGTGTCTTTGATATTAAAAACAATTAAATTTACAAGATCAAAATAACAGTTCTCTCTATGGCGTCCCTATACATCAGAGATTAAGTTTCTCTTATAGTTATTACATACGCAAAATCAGGAATAGATTAGTCATGAGAATCTCATGATTCTAATGCTAACCATAAAATATAAATCATTATAACCAATTCCTAAATACAAATTTTATTCAAATACATTGGTTAAGATCATAACCGCTTAGATCTATTACTTTCTAAATAAACAATTCATAACTTCCAATAGTTGTTGCGTGGAATAGTACCTACGACTTTGCCAGCTACAATGTAATAGAATTTTGCGGTTAAATGACGGTTTGGGATGTAACAGAAATCACTGGGTAACAGCGACCAAGGTGTAACCGAGGTAACATGTAACAGCGTACACCTGTAACAACAACACCTGTAACAGCATACAAAGTGTTACAACAATCTGTTCCATCCTGCTGTTAGACCGATTAGCGTGATTGTTCATTCCATAACCTTGTTCTCACAAGAAACACCTAAAAAAGAGGAGAGAATCCAAAAGACTTCTCCAATGCTTTCCCAGATAGCCATAAAAATGAATATTGCATCTTTATATTCATCAAAAATGGAAAAATAACATGACAGTGAAATAGGTTGCTTATAATAAGGAAAAGGCGATTAACATGTAAAGTTGTGTTGGCCTAGAGGGAAAAAGGATCAAAAATGGGGAAATAAAGTATAGGAAATAGGTATAAAAACTACACCCAACATCTCCCCTCAACTAAAGCAATTGCATGTCCCCATGCAGAACCTCAGCTTCTCCTACTATACCTCTGATGCAAGTCTATAAAATCATAGGCACCAATAATGTCTTCACCAGGAGACCTATACCCCTTAGTAGCCATCAGCTATCGTGGCTAGGATTCTTCTTCATAGTCACACAAATGGTAATTCAACTGGTATTCTTCCACCGGTAACCAAATCAGAGGAAATTTGAATCTAAGTCTGATCCAAAAGGCTCCCAATGTTTGAAACACCCGGGCATATTCGGGTGCTCGTGTAACAGCAACCACAAAATTCCTAACTCAAAAGGATCTCCTTCTTGTAATCTAGCGCTACAGACCTTGACGTACTTAAGGCACCCTATTAGTGCTTGACTTTTCATTTGTGCATACAAATTGAGGCAAATCGCCAAAATCATTTTTATGTAAGTGGATGATTGTAACCTTGGGGTACTCAGGAACAACTTAAACTCATGTCTTAGTTGATAAACCATTCTTGGTTCTTCTCTTATCCATAATGCTTCCCTTTCTTCATTGGTCTCAGCTGATTTCATGGCCAGATGCCATTCAATTTTATTCCTCATAAAAGAAAGAAAGGCTCGCAACTACAAATCCCCCATATAGGAAAAAACACTTGCCACCATATTTGTACTGACATATTCACACATTATGTTATGCAAAAACAACTCACAAAGTAAGCTTTGTTCATCAAAATCACAAGTATGAAAAATTTCAAGAAAGGTACAGGTAGAAGAACCCAAATAAGGTTTGTTTTGAAATACTTCTTTTAACTAAAACAAATAATAACATTCCCATAAGAACACTCAATATTATGGGGAAGGTCACCTACATCCTAGAAGGTTCAAGGCAAGCTCACGAAGCTTTGTCTTATCATTTGTTAGATCCATAACATACCACTGTAACAACTACAGTTGTTCATCTTTCTTCTTCATAGCTTCCTTATGCCTCCACTCTTCCCATTATCTCTCCAACTCTTCCTTTAACCATTTCTCCCTGAGTGAATCCATCATCTTTTTATGTGCCTTGAGCGAGATCATTCCCTCTTGTAGAGAGAGCACCTGCTGCTTCCATTTTTGTAACTCTGGTATCAATAAATTTCTTTCAGAACACCATCCTTCATCAGGACCCAGTGTTCTCCCATATGCACTAACAATTGAAGGTGTAACAGCCTCCCAAGGGTGAAACTTCTCCATTTCAGCTATTGGTTCTTGTGTAATAGTAGCGTCATCAATGGGTTTTGTGTAACAGTTTTTTTTTTCTCTCTGATCAGCTTCCACTTCCACTGTTGGTTCATGTGTAATAGCAGTGTCATCCATAATTTCTTGTGTATCATTTCCCCTTGGTTAGCTTTTGTTTCCATTGCTAACCAACTTCTTCTTTTTCCCCTTGGTTAGCTTTCGTTTCCACTGTTGGTTCTTGTGTAACAGCAATGTCAACAAAGGGTTCATGTGTATCAGCTACCAAATTACTTTATGTGGAGTTCTTCATCTCGGTTACTGGTTCTTATCTAATAGCAATGTCTTCAACGGTTTTATGTGTGTCAGCTTCCCAAGACTCAGTTTGTGTTTCCCTCGAAATGGTGTCCACTGCACAGACTCTATACCCCGCTGCCACTAGCTCCTTAGCACAGGTCATGCACACAACACCTAGAACATTTTCTTCCCCAGCCCTATCTATAGCCTCATCCAAAGTATCTAACCCTGGGGCCCTTGCCTCTACCTTATCCTCTGCTAACTACTTCCTTAGCTTTTCATTTTCTCTTTCCAAACTTTCAATTTTAATCAGCAAGGATTGGGTCTCATTCTTACCTAGTAAGGAAGGTTCCTCTGGCCGAGTGTGCTCTTCATATTCCTACCTTATTGCCTCCCTGTTCTTCTTAGACATGGATGGGGACTCTGGGTGCCCGCTAACCCTTATTCTTTGTTTCAGCCGCTTATCACCAATTGGCTTGTCAAATGGTCTCTTTCCAGCGTTTACTTTCAAGGGCTAGGGCTGCTTCTTGGTTTCTGTTAGAGCTTCCTCAAACGTCCCAGTTTTCTTCCTATAGGTAGTCCTCGCCTTCTTTCTCATGAATTCATCCCAGCTCCTACCCTAGTGACTTAAGGCGTCTAGCACAATTAGCTTGATGAGGCCATGATTTGTGATTCAAGTCTCTGGATGTGCAGCTATATTCACGGTCGCGACCATATTCCTGATATTTTCGAGCAAAAAGTATGGGAGGTTTATCAACTGTTGATGTCGAAGGTGCTTTAGCAACAGGAAGTGGTAATTGAATACAATTGTTTCCCCTCCCTCACAGGTAATATACTTGATGATGTAAAGGGTGACATCAGCCCATGGCTGGGGAAGCAACAACCTGTCAATCCCTCTTCCTTTTTTCACCAATCTTTCCTCCCCTTGGAGGAAATCCTCCTTCAAGGAGGGGTCATTAATTTTTTTTTAAACCACCTTTTACCCTCTATTTGTAATGTCGTTACACAAGAAATTACCTCTTCTTTAACTTCCATCTTTAATCCTTTGATCTCCATTTGATTCCTCTTTAAATTCTTCACAAATTCCATAGCAATTGCCCTATCTCATCCTTCCAACCTTGGGAAAAACTCAAACCAACCTGCGCCTTTAAAAATTTGGCATGCTTCGAGGCAGTTTTCGAATGCCTCTGTTGATCCTGGTTCATGTCAAATTGATGCCTCGCGCATTGCTACACAAGTTCAATGTTGTTCTCCTCTCTTCTCCTCCTTGAGAAATTTTGAAGCAGTTGGCACAATGCTTAGATGTTCTAGCTCTGCCAGTTGTTCTCCTCCACTTCTGTCTGAGAGCTCTAAATGAGGATGCAACACTTCAGTAGTGGGTAAAGTAGTAGGGTGATGCGAGGAAGAATTTCAAATTAAGATTTGGAATCAAGATTCGTACTACGGAATAATGTTTCCTTATTAATGCTAAGTTATGGAAGGTCTAGTCTAACGTACAATTCCATTTTTCGGTATGATCGATCATTAAATGACAATGATTACAAGATCAATATAATTTGGTTGCAGTTTTTAAATGCTCATAGGTCATGCAAAGGTCATGTCATCATGTAATTCATCTCCCCCCCCCCCCAGCTTAAATGTGACGTTCGACCTCGACCGTCAAAAGGAATATCGCGTTAGATTGCCATAATTAATAGATAAAAGAGGATAGTGATATTACCATTTCATGACGTACCTGGCGTGATATGGAGAGGAGACATTGGTGATGAGGTGCGCAAATTTATTTCCAGCGGTCAAGGCAATTGCTCCCGAATCATGGTGATGCGTGTTGTGTATCACAATAAATAATTTACTTGGATTATTTCTAGAAGTCGTTGGTTGTTACAGATGTAGCAACCAAGACAACTGTTATGTATTATTGGTTTCCACAAAATATAAACGTAAAGAACTAAAACAGTCGTGTAACACCATTATTGTAACATATACCTGAAATAAAAAAATGTTTTTTGCGTGTGTGTAACAGTCGCCACAGAGTGGTTTTCCATTGTTATAGGAATTGTTTGTTTGCGCCCGAAAGAGCTTTTCACAGCCATATTATTTCTTTCTTCTTTTTTTTTTTCTTATTATTTTATTTTTATTTTATTTCTATTTATTTTTTTTATTTATTTTATTTTATTTTATTATTTATTTTTATATTTTTATTTTACTTATTTTACTTTTTACTTTTTTACTTTACTTTTACTTTTTACTTTATATTTTATTATTTAATTATTATTTTATTTTATTTTTATTTTATTTTTATTTTTATTTTTATTTTTATTGTTTTAGCAAGTGTAACAACCACCAAGAGAGGTTGGTTTTTAGTTGTTACACTTATTGAAAAAATAGAATTTTGGCAGCACATGGGGGGTTTTCCCCTGCTCCTATAATCTAAAGATCTGAATTCGTGGCAACGATAACAAATGAATCCCTTGAAGCAATTTTATGATATAACTGAAGACAATGCCCATTTGCAAGCAATGGTGTCCTCGCACTATTAATGGTAACCAAATTCACAGTCCCATTGTCAAAGACTGCATCTACCTCATAGGGACCTAGCCATCTGGTACAGAGCTTACCCTTGAAGCCCTTGAATCTTGAATCATATAAGAGAGCCCAATCTCCTTTCTAAAACTTCTTCTTCTTGATAAAACTATCATGCCACTTAGCTCTCTGTTGCTATATAATCTATGTTTTCTAGATAGCAGCCATCCATTTCTCCTCCAATTCAATGAGCTAGTTAAACCTTTGTTTTCGTGTTGTAGCCATATCCAAATTCACCTTCAATGTTGTTCTCAATGTGTTGATTTCAAACTCAATATGTGATAAGGGATTTTTACCATACACAAGTTCGTATGGTGAGAATCGTGTAGTATTCCTCCACGTAGTTTTATATGCCCACCACACTTCTGGAAGTTTATCAGCCCAATTCCTTCAGTGACTAGCCACAGTCTTGGTAAGAATCCCCTCAATGACTTTGTTGGTGCTTTCCACTTGGCCATTCGCTTGTGGTCGATAAGGTGTTGTGATTATATGATGGATTTTGTATTTTTAAACCAACTTTTGGATCATATGGGATGTAAATTGGGGCCCTCCATCTATCACTATCTCCCTGGGTATACCAAAATGGATGAAGATGTCTTCAAACAGGAAGTCTGAAACAACCTGCTCTATGGCTCTGGTTAGTGCTTTTGCCTCAACCCATTTTGTGACATAGTCGGCATAGACCAAGATGTAGGATTTCTATCTAGATGAAGGATTAATTGGTCCCACAAAATCCAAGGCCCATATCTCAAAAGGTTATAAGACTATTTGAGGTTGTAACGTCATCTCATCTGATTGCAATGGTTGGCCCATTCTTTGGCAACTATCACATCCTTTCACAAACTTCTTAGCATCCTAAAATATTGTTGGCCAATAATATCCTGTCAAAAGGACTTTGTGTCATGTTCTCTTATCTGCAAAGTGCCCTCCACAAGCTTCCTCGTGACAAGCCTTAAGGATGTCAAAGATCTCATCTTCCCTAACACAACGTCTGATCTGAAAATCTGGTCCGGTGTGATAGAGATTCCCATCTATCTAGGTATAGGTAGCACTCTGTTGTATGATCTTTCTCTTGTCCTTGGAGGACAAGTATTGTGGAAACTTCCCTACAGCAAGATAATTGGTTATATCTTCACACCATAGTGAGTAAGTAGAAATAGAAAAGAGATACTCACCAGGGAAAGAATCCTCAATAGGAATGCAATTTCCATCAATAGTTAACCTAGAAAGGAAATCAGCTACTACATTATCTTTTCCAAGTTTATCTACAATTTTGATATCAAATTCCTGTAACAACAATAACCAGTGTGTAATTATACCATTGGTAATTGGCTTATTCATTCAAAAATGAATGGAAAAGTGGTCAGTGTGTACAAATATTTGATACCCGGTGATATAATGTCGAAATGTACTGACAAAATGCACTAATGAAAATAATTTCTTCTCAGTTACCGTGTAATTGAGCTCAACCGGAGTCAAATTCTTGCTTATGTAATAAATAGTGTAAGATTTCCTATCCTCTAGTTGGCCCAAAACAACACCTACAACAATATCATATGCATATGTAGCTATGTGAAATGACAGTTCCCAATTAGCTCCACGTAAAATCGGAGTTGTTGATACACAGCATTTCATCTTCAAAAATTCCTTCTCACACTTCCTTGTCCACAAAAATTCTACATCTTTCATAAGTAAAGAAAACAATGGCCATGCAATTTTTGAAAAAATATCTATAAACTTTTTGTAATACCATGCATGTCCCAAGAAACTATGTACCTCTTTTGCATCTTGGGAGTTGGAATTTTTAGAATTACCTCTATTTTAGTAGGGTTTACCTTGATCCCATTAGCAAAAATGTAGTGTCCCAACATGATCCCTTCAGTCATCATCATGCGACATTTTTTGGCGCTCAAAGAAACATTAGTCTATACACAACATTCCGGCACTTTTTATAAATTAACTAACATTGTTTCAAAAGCATCACCATAAGGTGTAAAATTGTCCATGAATATTTCAAGGCAGTTATTCAACAAATCAAAAATAAATAAATAATAATAATAATAATAAATCCCGGTATTTCTCTCTGAAAAGTTGTTGGTGCATTGCAGAGTCCAAAAGGGAGTACTTTGTATGTGAAAGTTCCCCAAGGGCAAGTAAAGGTCATTTTATCCTGATCCTGATCCTCTGAGGAAATCTATATCTGGTTGTAGCCACTAAACCCATCTAAAAATGAAAAAAAAAAATCCAGAAAGGGTGTCAAGGACCTGATCTATAAATGGTAAAGTAAAATGGTCCTTTTGAGTGGCCTTATTGAGTTCTCTATAATCCACATAGACTCTCCACTTTTCATTCTTCTTATGGACAATGACAAGCGAAGACACCCACTGGCTATCAGATATTGAATAATTAAAGTTAGCAATCAGACTTTTTTGTAATTCTTCTTTCACTACCTCCTTCAGCGCAAGGTTGTCTAATTAGTTTGCATTCATATTTAAAATAAACGTGGTGATTGCACAGGTTGGGATGAATCCCTTTCATATCTATATAATCCCATGCAAATGCCTTTTTGTATTTCTGGAACATCTGTAACAACAGTTGGTTTTTCTCAGCAGTCAGGTTGGGGTTAATTTTTAGATACTTTCCTAGTTCTATTTCAACTGGACTGTTGTCATTATGCAGACTAGTTCTAATTTGTTCAAAGTTTATATCTTCTACCTCCTCTTCCTCCTTTGAATTTTCAATAAAAGTGACAGAAAGTGAGTTACTAATAAATCCATTTATGATATCATATTCTATCTCATCCTTGAAATACTGGGCTTTTCCTAGAGTGAGGAGTAGTAGGGAAAGATCTGATTCGAGTTCAAATTCATCCCACCAGGGATTGTTCAAATCCATATTTGGTTTTTGGGGGTAAAGATTAATTTTATTTGTAGCCTAGCCATCTGAAAACATCATAGATCCATATTTGCATCCTATAAATGCATCTGCAGTGGTCAACCAAGGTCTCCCTAAGATCAAAGGATGTAGCCCAAGTTAGATTTGGTATGTAAGATAATAAATCTAGTTAGATACCTCCAGGAAGCTATTGTGATTACTATGCCTTCTAATACTCCCTCGGGTTTAATACGGTACCTATCTTTTAATTCAAGTATAGTAGGCATGTGTTTAAGCCCATGTAGCCTCGGGGTGGTAAAGAGGTCCTTTGTCATCACATTAATGGTAGCCCCAAGATCAATCAATGTATTATTTATGGGCTGGTCATTAATATAGACAGTAATTGTAGGGTTTCCTAGATTTATAATTGGTTAAAAGAGGCTGAGTAGTCATTAATTCGGACAATTTCCCCGTCGCGTGTATGGCAGCAGGGTCCTTCGGCTTCCTTCCAAGTTTCTTAATGCACAGATCTCACATTGTTTTGGCATAAATAGGTACTTCTTTAAGAGCGTGCAGCAAAGGAATTCATACATGTAGGTTTTTCAACTCCCTAAGGAAATCAAATTCGGGTTGTGAGGTCATTCCAGTCTCAGTTAATCTCTGAGGATACGGAGGATCCTAAGTCATAACAGTCGAATCAGTTGTTACCTGTGTATCAGCCTTACTCGAGTTGGTTGTTACAGGAGTAACATTTCTTCTCAGGTTTGTTGTTACAGGCGTAACATTTTGCTTTGTATCAGTTGTTACAGGTGTAACAACCACCTCAAGATCTATTGTACCTTCTCTGGAAGGTTCACATTCCTCCTCGGTAATGATAGGGGAGTGGTTTGGTTTAATTACCTTACCTGACCGTAGTTGAATTTCATTAAGTCCAACAAGAGTGATAAGGTAAGTTTGGAAGGTAGTCAGAGCCTCTATGCTTTGGGTTGCTTTATTATTCGGGTTAGGGTTAGCTTGCACAGGTAGTTGGGGTCGTACATGCAGTGTAGCAACAGGAGTTTGAAAAGGGGGAAATTGTAACTATCATTGCATTGGTAATCTAGGTGGGTTTGTACTCTAGGCATTCCCCCTCCAGTTTGAATTCCAAGCATATGGTTGAGATGGAGGATATTGAATAGATGGAGAGAGGGACCACTAGTTCCAGGGCAAAGGAAACTGTGCTAGAGAAGGAGCAGAGTATTTCCATGGATATTGCTAAGCAGTATATGCATTATTCCATGAATTAAAAGAAGAAAAATCTAGGGGAATACCTGGAGGTCATGGACCCCATTTCTCCTAGGTGAAACGAAATAAGAGGATTGAACTTCTTCACTCGACTCTCTAAGTATTGCTTTCAGTCTAAGAAGCTCTGGACATTGACCTGTAGAAGGTTCCAACTCACAAATATTGCACAAGTTGATGTTGTTCATTTCACACTCCCTAAAAGGATGTTTCTTGTGGAAATTCAGATAGAACACAGCTACAGGTTTATCAGCTTCTCCTTGTGTCTTCTATATATCTGCTATCGTTATCTCAGAAAATAGAGTACTGAGGATGTCAGTTTTTAAATTTTCAAATAAATTCCTGATCTCTGCTCTAGTTACTCCTCCACTTGCATATTTTTGTATTTGGGTAGAGGCATCTTGGATTGCGCTTCTTCCCTTCGACGATCCTTTAGAGCATCTTAGACAGAGATTTACAGTTTTGGAAAATGGTTCCTGAGATATGTCCCCTTTTCCTAGTAGATTTAAGGTATCAAGGCAGTCATCCCTCATTCCTCTTATAAATATGGTCTTCAAGATTAGGTTATCTAAATCACTATGTTTAGACCTCTACAAACTATAATGAAACCATTCTATGTAGTCCTCCAAGCTCTCGTCCTCCTTCTGTGTCATCCTGAATACTTCCTCTCTTAAATTCCTAGTTCTACAATAGTCTTAATAGTTTGATAAGAATGTATCCTTTATGTCACTCCATGTTCGAATAGAAGTAGAGCCTAACCCCATGAACCATCATAGGGATGCTCCTTTTAGAGTAGCAGGAAATAATTTCAATTTCTAAGCATCTGAAACATAGTCATAACTCCTGCATAAGACATAAAATTCAAATAAGAAGGTGTCAGGGTCTTCTACAGTCATTCCTTGAAAAGATGGTAAGGATGATAAAGGAATATTTTTCATGGGAGCCTCGCCTATGATATCCCCAATTGGGAACTCAAAGGTGGTGACAGTAGCATCTGTTTTAGTGATGTTGTTATTTTTTCCCCCATTGTTAACCCTTCTAATCCTTGTTATAACATATGTTCTTCAAATTGTTCTTGTGACTGTCTTTCAAGTGAAATTGATGTCTCAAGTGGCTTTAGGGATAGTTGTTTCATGACGCTTCCTAAATCTGGATATCGATAAACCAATAAATGCTCTCTTGTTTCAGGTTTTTGATGTCCCCCTTTAGTTTTCCCTTGTCCCTCAGTCCTAAGGTTTTGGTTACTAGCTTCCCCCTGTTGTTCCTAAATTGGATGCTTAATCCTGTGAGTGTTTTTGCTATTTTTAGAATGGTATGGTCCCGAGATAGAGGAATCGGAGGTTTTTGTCCTTGTTATGGGAGTAACAACTTTTTGTGGCCCTATTTTCCTTGCGTTCTTTTGGGAACTTGACTGTTCTTTTTCTGCCTTTGAGTTCAGTTCATGGATAAATGTTTTCCTTCCCAAATCTACACTCTTCCTTTCCTTTTTATGACCCATTTTTCCTGTGACTAATTAGAGTGGGAGGATATTTTTGGTATTTCTATAATTCCTATAGTTGCACACATGGACCTTATGTGTATCAATTCACAACCTAAGTGTCTCAGTTTTTTACAGTGGTGAGCCCGCCCAGGTATGTTAGAGAAATGCACAGGTTCTTACCTCTCGTCTTACCACCCAGTAGCTAAAGAGTTGAAGACATGCTTTAAGAAAACACCAAAATGCCACACCCTAAGTGCCCTAGTGATCACAATGGTGAGCCCACCTAGGTATATTAGAGCGATGCGCGGGTTCTTACCTCTCGTTTGATCACCCAGTGATTATGGACTAGGAGCACTCTATCATTAAACAAACAACTTGGTTGATTGTATCGTCAACTCCCATCCCCAGCAACGGCGCTAACATGTAGTGTTGTTTTAATCAATCATAATTGACCAAGACTGTAACCATTTAATTGTCAACCCAAGGTAGGTCTGCTACTTCAATGGATTTTTCAATTTCTATGCCAATACACTACAGCCAAGGATGAAAATAGATAACAATAAATAATGTCGCTGAAAAAAATTGTAGAAATTAAATCATTCATGCAAAAATTAAAACACTCTACATAAATGAAATCACACTTCATAATTACCGGAGCAAAGGTGCGCCACACACTGTACTAATAATTGTTGTCATTCTGTATTTTTGAGGTTGAGGGAGTAAACACATTGGACAACATCAAAACCACTTTGGAAGTTGGGATCTATCCCTACTAGCTTCAGAGAGGGATCTCTCTATTTAATTTAGCTTTGTTTTTAGTGTAAGTTTTAGGCTAGTTATGATTGTACTTTTGTGTTTGTTTGATTGGTTTGGTTGGATCTGATCAAATTATTTACTTTCCATTGGGATATGGAGTCAAATAAAGTTGGATGTTGCATCAAATGTTTAAAAGAGTAATCACATGGTGAGCTAGTTACATTTACTAGATCTTTTAAAGTGAATTATGAAATGAAGAAATGGTGTGTTTAGTAATGACCGAAAATAATTTAAGAATTATTCAATCAGACTTCAGAAGAAAACATACATATTGTAAAAATAGTCCAAATAAGGTGTTCGATTAACAAGTCTTATTTTTCACATTTCCTGATTTACAATTAGATTTTCAAATGATTAACATGCAGAGAACAACAGTGGAAACACATATTACAATAGGAAAAACATCACCAGTAAATTGTAGCACAAGAATCTTGTGAAAGTTTTTGTATTAATGACGCTCCAGCAGCGTGGAAAAAGTACAATGCTTGATAAAAAGAATAACAATGATCAAGAACCGAGCCTCAATACTTCAAGTGAGTGAAGTACTTAAAAAAAAAAATCCAAAAAGATTACAATCAATGTCGTATTGACATGGAAATATATTATTGATTACAAAATAACTGAATTGACTAATATGACCAAAAGAGGTGAATTTGGTGAATTCGTCTAGATGTCTGGCACTATCATTGTGGAGAACAGTTACTGAGTTGCCATGATTTGGGTGTTGTGATGGTTGTAGCTGATATTTTCTTTAGTCTAAAATTCACACAATTTATCCCACATGTTGGGTGTGGAGCCTAATTATCTTCTTTATTTAGAGGTATCGCCACATTGGACCCCAGTTCATAATGTGTGGCAACACCGCCCATAAAATATATGTTGTAGGGGGGGGCTGCAACCTTTGGCAGCCCCCCCAGCAGGGGATCGAGGGCAGTATCCCTAAAGCTAAAAATAGATGTAAAATTTCCTTCTAAAATGTTGTAATTTCGTAGTCAATCTGAGTTGTTCATTAGGCAGAGATCTGACAGTAGAAGTTATGTTTAATTTAGATTTTTTTGCCCTAGAAGGCAACCCCTTGCTATATATGAGGGAATTGTATTATGTCTATGTATATCTGTATTCTAAGGAAGAGAGAGGAAATTGAGAGCGAAGAGGGAATTACAGCGGATTTTCTATAGGTTGTATCTCTTCAGTTTGTTGGATAATATAAAAGGAAGGACTGGTTGTTTCTCCATGAACGTAGCCCAAACTTGGTGAAACATGTATATCTGTGTCTCTCTAGTTTTATGTGTTTTCTTTATTTGTATTTTTGCGATATTTTATGTGTTCCATTGTTGTGTAATATATAATTTTCTAACACCATCGCTCCTCATTTGGGATGGTGACTTTTTTTGCCTTGCGGTAAATCTCATCTACCTTGTATATCGAGAAAATGTGGGCTTTACTACAAAAATATGCTTTATCTCATACTAATGAAAATAATGTTGTTGATAGCTTCGAAAAAATCTCTCCCTGCCATAGCACCTTTAATGTGGGAAGATTTAGCATTGTCCTTTACAATGTCTTTAAGCTTCTTGATATAATCTTCCCTAGTCATTAGTTTTTCATTAATTACAAATAAAGAAGGCAGTCCCTTCTTTGTTAATGCTTCTATTCTAGTGAAAAAATTGTTGTATGTTATTTCCAAACTATGACATTTTTCTGTAGCTACACAATCAAATTCTTCTTTGTAAGAACATTCTTCACTTCCAAGATTATTTCTATCCTATCATCTACTCCCAAATAATCCAACTCATATCTGTTGTTGGAATTGAGAAACTTGATGATGTTGTTGGTTGTGGCAGGCATATCTCCCAACTCATTGTTAATAGTGGTATTGGCTCTCTCAATCAATTCTTTCTGTTCAGATATAATCTGAATACATGGCCAGATTCCATCCATGGATTCAATGATATTGTTCCATATAATTTCTCTAACTTGAACCAGTGTGTGGCCAATGGAGGATTTGATTGCAGATTTCCACCATGCTTCTATTTGGTTTTGAGCTCTTTGTAGCTCTGTTGCATGGAAACTTTCAGTCTTTGTCTTTTAGTCTTGTGAAATATTAACTTAAGCTTGCAATATTTTAATTTCTTCAGTTTGGAGAGACATATTCTCCACTGCACTAGCCAGATGATCTGCAATATTTTGTGTATTTGTTGTAGACAATGTACATGTAGGAATTGTTGTAAGAGGCACTCCTTGCAAGGGGACAATAGCCATTATGGCATATTTCTCTTTTTCTTTGATTATTTTTTCCATCTATGTTTCCATTTGTTTCAACTATACATTCTTCTCCATGATGATCTTCATCATATATGCCTTTTGTGACTTTGTTTCCTCAATGTCTTTGGCCAGACGATCTTCTGTAGCTAGTAATTTCAACTGTTTTCTCAATGTTGCTATGTCAATATTCTTCTTTCTTATGATCTCTTTTGCACCAATTCCTCCAAATATTTGATCCGTGTGTCTTTAGCCAGTGAAGAGGCTTTCTCCATCTTTAATTTTGATTGAACATTGGCTAAAGTAACCTGCAATTTGGACAAACTCATAGCAGTGTTAGTGAGTGTAGATGAAATCATTTGACCAGTTTGTTTGTGCATCTCCATTTGGTCAATGGGATGTATGTCTTTTACATCAAATTCAAAGGAAGTATTTTTTTAATCTGATGCTTCCTTGGGTTGTGGGTTTTTTGCTTCGAGGAAGGCCATCTACAATTTTCCTTTCTCAGAGTCAAAGGCTGATAGCAGTCTTCTTTGAGAACTAGAAGTCTTCTTCCAGAACTGATTATATGTATTCATCTTCAAGGCCTCATTTCTCAATTTAATCTCCATGAATATATCAAATATACTCTTTTATTTCTCCCCTATGGTAGATGTACTAGTTTGCATAACTTGCTACTGATCCCGTGAAGTTGTCGAGGTGGTAGGAGAAAGTGTAGTCGGATCACCTACTAGTGAGGAAACAGTTGTCTCTTTGGTGGTGATAATATCCTCTTGATCTGAATCCTTTCTTAGCATTAGTTTGGAAATGAGCTTGGTCCTCTTCCTGTACATGATTTTGAAGACTTCGCTAGGAATTTTATTCGTTGAAGGTAACTCTTCTTCTCTGTTCCTCTTTCATGTTTTCTCCTGTGTGATAGGAGTATGTACTATTGAATTTGACACCAATTTCTCCTCTCCCTCTTGTAGAGTATTTTCAGTTCATTGCAACTGGTTCTTGTATCTCTCAATCTCTGGTCTGGATGTATGAAAATAATTTTTAGATTTGTTCTCTACCCTTAACTTGGAGATGACCCCTGATGGATCATATGACCCTGTGAAACTGAGGCTGCATTTCACTTCTTTTAGCAATTTGTCAGCTTCTTCCCCTAATACCATGTTTTTACAAATGAAAGGTCCTATTTGGGTTTTGATCTTGAATTGATATTTCTTCTTGGCATATACAAAATGAATCTCATCCACATTGAGAATTTTCCTGATGTATTCAAGGGCAAAAATCCTAAATGGGAGGAATTTTGGTAGTTTGTAAGAAGCAAGTTCACACCCATATATCCTTAGCTCTGTATAATTTTGGTAAATATACCAATCTCCTATTTGGACTTGGTCTGATAACTACAAAATTCTCCTGATTTCTTCATTGATTCTTGGCTCTGGATTGCTGGCTAGGAGACTGATTATTGGATGTACAAACATTTCTATGAATTGTTTGTATGAGTATTCTTTTTGCTCCTTCATTACTAGTGTAGTCCAAAAGATGATTGATTGTTGGTTTCCCTCATCATCCAACTTTTCTAGTGCAATCTTGAGCTTGTCTCCCTAAAAATATTAAAACATATATACTAACACAGAAGCATATTTAAATACTTCCTCAATTTGGAATTTGACAAACTGTTCATGGATGGAATCTGCAAGGAAATTGCTAAAGTTGAATAAGATGGAAGGCTTGGAATATGTAGAAAAAATAGAAAGGAAACCACAATGGCCTCATCTACCCACTGATCTGATTATAGGATATGACTATAATTATTTTCTTGGCTCTCTCATCGAAAATGGAGGGATAGGGACGATTTTTCTTGGGTAATGTGGCATCTTCAATCAAGAAAAGCTCAAGGGTTTTCACTCTTTTTTAAAATTCTAGTTTCTAATACAATTCAGTGAGTGCTTCATGAGAGAAAGGAGTGGAATTGTCTATAATTGGATCTTGTGTCATTTGATTTATTGATTGGGCAGTTATAGTGAATAAAATTTCTCCTATAGGGGCAATAACAGCGCTTTGACTGGGTACATAACAAACATGGCATTTCCTAACGAATTCAGAGGCATTATGGGAGCAGGGAAAGATATAATGGTGAAAATTGGATTCCCACAATCCAATATCATCAGACTTGTCAATGAACTTGTCTTCAAGCCAACAATACATTTCAAATAAATCAAATTCACAAAGCGTTTCATGGATTTTATAGTCTCTGCCTGCCAAGGGAATATGATGAAAATAGATCGAAGGATGGATTAGAGGGCTTACAGGTTCTTCCTGTCCCTTATCCTTAGGAGGCATGATCGGATTAGTATGAGACACTGATGAAATCTGGTTTGGTCTGGTTTACAGGGTGCAGAGAGGACTCGAATTTGGGCAAACAAGAAAACTAGAGGTATCAGTTTGAACGGAAGTTGGTTGGTGTGATCCTCGGGTGGGTGAAAATGAGAAATTTAAATTGGCACACCTATCATAGAACAATGATATTGGCAGAGTGTGAGATCAGTAACCTGTGGATGGGTGAAAGGAGGGAGTTTATAGCTTTCGGGATTTCCCGTTAATGATGGCGTGTGTCTGTTACATTAACAGTTAAGTAATTAAATTACTTAACGGGTCGATTTGGAGGGAGTGGATCTAATTGGCGGGAGCAACGGGAAGATGAGTTTGTGAAAGGGGATTGTTGGGAGCATAACGGTTAGGGTAGTGGTTTTGTGTGGCGAAGAAAACCACTTTTTGGGGGGGCATTTGGTTAATGGTTTTGGCAAAGGGGGTGCGAAATCATGAAATGGCACCACATCGCGATGGGTTTGAGTTTGAATACCGCCCATTTCGAATGCCCCCCCCCACCCCCGGACGGTAAATTTCGGATGGTGAGGGGGATTCGAAACGTAATATTGGCCATCGGATATCAAATGGAGGTTTCGGATGATGGGAAAGGTGACGGTGCATTATTGTGATGTGATGGAAGTGCGGTGGGGTAGGGATAGAATTTAATGGAATATGATTGGACGTGTGGCGTGGTAGACAAATGAATGAAATATATAAGTGGGGGAATGATGGTCAGGGGTGCAACTTATGAATAGTGGGATAATGCACCAAATGTGCTTTGATATACGTAACCTTAGAATAAACCTTTATCTCTTTGCTTTCCTCCTGTGCATTAAAATACCTTTAGAATTTGACTTAGGATAAAATTTTCATGCTTTTCCTTTAATCACCATTCTATTTCTACTTACCCTCTCATTTCAATTATTTTTCTATGCTAACATTTTTTTCCTCTTCTTGCTTTGCAGGGTGCATTTAAACTAGCAGACCCAAATCACTTTTTTTTATGAAAATCTATCCCGATTCTATCACTTATTTCACCATTGATTCAAATTAAATTGTTCAATCAATTTTCTTTCTACCTAGATATTGATTTACCAAGATTAAACTTTTTGGTAAACCTTTATTCACTAACCTATTCAACAAAAATTGAAATTTGTTCAATCATGATTAAACTGTATGATTTGAACAAAAATTTAGTCATTGTCGCATTTACAAATAATTTGCATACAACCTTATTTGATAACAAACTAAAAGAACTAACTTATCAGTAGTGGCATTTAGACTTGCAGCACTTTCCATATTATTTTCTATTTTTTCTTTTGTGGGGTTCTTACTTCCTTTTTTGTTATTAATTTAATAACATACCCTCTTTTCTATTTCTATTATATCTATATATTTATATTTATATATATATTTTTTTTGAAATCACCTAAATACTGAAATTTATGTACAATATGAAATAACAAATACAAAATACTCAATCACCTTCAGATCCTATAATTTATAGGACCCTAACAATGGCTCCAATTGGGCATGGCACTTCTCCAAGCGAAGTGTCAAGAACATATGATTAGTAGCCTTGAGTACTCCATGTCTGTAATGTCTTCATCTGATTTTTTTTGTTGTTTTAAGATGCTTTTGGTAGCTCATCAATCCAATCTTAGGGCCTTCACTACAGGCTTCAACCTTTGTTAATAAGTTACCCAGTCAAAACCATAAAGACTATGATATTTACAATGATGTAAGAAAAAATTGTAGGCTAAGAAAAGTAGTGCTTCAGCATCCTGCCATTAACAAGACCTCCAGGTATCCCAGCTCCATCTAGCTCTTTAAGGAGAAGCATTATTTCCCCTAAAATCATGAAAAATATATGGCGCTTTCCAAATATTATCAAACTTGCCATGTTTTCCTTTGCCTTCTCTCCTAGAATCCCACCTCAAAATTTGGTCCCCAATGTTAAAGACATCAGCTTTGGTTCTTCTGTCAAAGATCTTTTTAATATTTTCCTGAATAACTTGGGTCTTGTTGTATACTTCCTCCCTGGATTGTTGTAGTAGGATAATTTTATTGATCCTTCTCTATACATCATTGGGTTCAGATTGCACTTCTTAAATGATCTTCGTGACTGGAACTGCTAAAGATGATGGAAAGACTACATCCATTCCATAGACCAATTTGTATGGTGACATGCCAATTGATTTTTTAGTAGTAAGACTTTCATCCCAAAGTGCATTGATCAACTTGTTATGCCAAGATTTTTTTTTGTCTTCTAATAGATTTTTGATGATGTTTACCAAACTTTTATTTGAGGATTCAGCCAACCCATTACCCTGAGGGTAATAATCTATTGAATGTCCCAAAGTAATGTGGTATTTATGGAAAAATTCAACCATATTTTTAGATTTAAAGGTTGCATCATTATCAGTAATGAGTTTTCTATGACAGCCAAATCTGGAGAGGATATTAGTCTCAAGGAATTTAATAATGATAGCATCAGTGGAAACTCTGGAAGGGGTGGCCTCTATCCATTTGGTAAAGTAGTCAGTGGTTGTAAGAATCCATTTATGTTGGGCAGAGGAAGAGGGATGAATTTCACCAATGAAGTCCAATCCCCATTAATTAAAGGGGCTTTCAACAGACATAGGCTTTAATGGCAGGGGCAACAATTTTCTCTTTCCCTCAAAAATGTGGCATTTATTGCCTGAGGTGACTTGTTTGTGAATGTTAGGGAAAAGAGTGGGCCAGTAGAAATCGGTTCTAAGGATTTTATTGGCAGTGGTTTTCCAATAAAGATGTCCACCACAATCACCTTCATGGAATTCCTACATGACTTTTTCTACATCACCCTTTAACAAGCATTTAAGTAAAATACCCCCAGCATCTTTCCAATTCAAAACATTATCTATAATGCAAAATTTCACTGCTTTTAACTTGAGAAATCTTGCCTTTTTTTTGTGAAAATAGGAGGAGAATTTAAATTAAATAAGACATAAAGCAAGTCTGCATACCAGGGTGAGTTCAAAAATGCCTCATCAATATGTGGAGTCGCATGTTCCTCTTTATTATCTAATGAATCAATCAATTTAATGTCTAATGCATGGAAATTTGACTCGGCCATCAATTTGGCTAGTCCCTGACCTTGCATCAACTTGGTGGGCTTGATTTCTAAGTCATACTCAATAATGACAGAAATCCATTTGCCTCATTTCCCATCAAGTCCATTCTGTGTCAAAATCTCCTTGACCACTGAATTAGGTACATAAGCAATAATATGGGAATGCAAAATATATACTCTAAAATATTTTATTTATTTAACCAATGCAAAGGCCTTTTTTTCCATAATGTTGTATTTCAAAGATGCATCTCTTGAAGCTTTACTAAAGAATACAATAGGTTGCTCAAAACCTTCATTGTTGTTCTGTAGTAGCACGGCTACAATAGTGTGTTCAGAAGCAAAAGAGAAGATTATGAAATCTTTTGTAAAATTTGGGCTGATCAACACTGGTGCTTTGGTCAATGCTTGTTTAACAAAGTCAAAGGATTGTTTAGCCTCAATATTCCACTTGATTTCATAATCTTTTTTAAGCATGTTTGTTATGTTTCTAAGAAGTTATGCTAGGTTAGGAATGAATATCCTTAGGAAATTTAATTTTCCAATAAAAGGATGAAGCTCTTTGATGTTTCTTCGATGACTGATTTTTAATATCGCTTCAATTCTATTGGGCTCAATCCTAATTCCATCCTTGGAAATAATGTGACCAATAAGTTTTCCTTCCTCAAAGCCAAACAGTTTCTTCTTAGGATTTAGTGAGATGCCAAACCTTCTACATTTTTCAAATACTCTTCGCAGATGTGATAAATTTTCCTCATCAGTTTTAGAATACATAGTAATGTCATCTATATAAATCAAAATAAAACAGCCAATTTCATCAACAAATGAAATATCCATTTCTCTTTGGAAAGTGGATCCATCATTCATTAAGCCAAAGGGCATCTTCACATACATGAAAGTTCCACATGGTGTAGTAAAGGCAGTTTTATCCTGATCATCAGGATGCATTATGACTTGGTTGTAACCTGAGGATGCATTATGACAAGACCCTACTACCCTTTGCAATATATGATCAATTTTAGGTAAGGGGTAGTTATATTTAAGGGATACCTTATTAAGATTTTTGAAATCAATACACAATCTGATTTCTAAAGTTTTCTTTCTAGTAGGTACGATGTTAGACACCCATTTAGAGTATCTAAGAGGAAGTACGATTTTAGCATCATACATCCTTTTCACTTCTTTCTCAACCAAAGACATTAGGACAAGATTTATCCTACAAATTTTTTGTTTGAATGTTTTTTTATCTTCCTTGATTGGGATTTTGTGTTGTATGATACTAGTGTCATATGCTTTTAGGTCCTCATAGCTCCCGGCAAAGACATCTATGAACTCTTTGAAAATGGTTATGTATCGTTGTTTTGTGACAATAGGAAGTGATTTCGGGAGTTTTATCATTTTGGGATTCTACTCACTACATATATTCCATTCATCTATGTTTTCTCCTATGGGTTCCATTTTTGGATTTTTTGCTACATCATTAAAATCAAAAAGTTCTTCTAACAAAACTAGACCCCTAGGCAGAACATTATCCTTAAGTTGAAGTACTTCAAATTCTTCTTTTTCTGGATCTATTTCATGCAATTATAATTTATGTACATATTTATAACTGAAATATTTACATCAGAATGTGCAAACTGTTTTTCTAGATTAACATATTCAACAATTTGATTTTCTACTTCACACTCTAAATCTATGCTATTGTCTTCATACTCATCCTTGGATTGCAAAAAAAAATCAATTTGTTTGTCACTTCCAAATACCTGCAAATGTCTCATATTGGTAGGTACAGTTGGATGATGTTTAACTTCAACTGTATATTGTCTATTGGGATGAGGCATTTTACATGTGCTAGCTAAAAAAGATAAACCATTAGCCAAGACATTCTAATTTCTGGGAATGACAGCAAGATCATATTCTACAAAAGTTCCTAGAAAGTCAAGCACAACATTTATGTAGGCTCTCAACCTAGGATGTTTGGCAACATACTCTCCCTTGATCTTTCTTATAATTAATTCAGAATCCCCATGAATAGAAATTATTTTAGCACCTAACCTCTTTAATAATTTCAATCCTAAAATAAGTGCCTCATATTCTACTATATTATTGGTGCAATGAAAGTTGATTTTATAGGAATGACCTTCTGCATGATTGTTCCCTGAATTGGACACCCAAACACCTTCCCTTGAACCTTCTTTTCTACAAGATCCATCAAAGCTCATGTTCCATAAAGGTTTAGTTTCAGTGTTTTGTTGCACAATTGCTGTTTGATTTCATGTTTTTCATCAATGTCCTTTTCTTCCTGAGTAACTTGTGCATCAATGTCTCTATCATTATAAAGAAAGAAAGAGACCATGTCGGAATGAATAGAGTAAAGAGGATAGTTATGTGGTTTCTCTTGACTACTGACCATATACTTCATTAAAGTTTCCCTATACAGTCTTCTATGTTGACCAAACACTAGTATAGTGGTGTAAGTCATGTCCATTTGTAGGGTTCCTTGTAATTTTACTCCCCATGAGCATGACAATAGCATGCCATACTTAGGGGGAATGCCTGAAACCACTATATCCATCACTAGACTTTTAGTATGGATTTGAGCTAAATTAACACATAGGTCTTTGATAAGAACTAGGCATCTAACTTTGCTAGAATCAAAGGAATACAAATCTTTGTATTGGCAAGTAATATCAAGTCCTAGTTTTTCCATGATATCTTTAGGAATTACATTATGGGATACACCTAAATCTAGCATAGCATTATGGAGAATTTTATCACAAATAGTCAAACTAACATAAAATGGAGGGACCCCTCCTTCTTGTGGTTTGTATTCAACTTTTGGCCCAAATAAGAGTTCAGGTTGATCATCATTCAAATTTACATCGTCATTTTTCTCCCTAGTGTTTAATGCTTCCATGACCTAAGTTTTGTATACATTCTTGTTCATTAATTCAGTTAAGGGGGTAGAAATTTTCAGCTTGGCAAGTTCATTTTCAATACTGAATGGTGTTTGATTCTTAAGTAGATTTGAAAAATCAGACTTATCGGTAACTATTTTTGTGGCTAGTTCTATTTGTTGGCTGGTATGAGGGAGATCATTTTGAGTGGTTCTGGAAAAGGTATCAATTGTCTTTTTCGTAGTAACTTCTATTGGCTTCTTTCCAAGATTTTTTTTGGTTTTCTTAGGAGGATTTTCTGTTGTTTTCTTGGAATCAGAATCAAAGACCTTTTTAACAGGATTTTGAGGATTATTTTTATTTGTAGTGTCTTGATTTTTCTTACTTCTAAGATTATACTACCAATGAACTTCCATTATGGAATTTTCAATCCTTTCTTGTATTCATCTAACTCTTCACAATCCATTTTAATTTCGGCTATAATAAAAAGTTCTTGCTCCTCTTGAGTGAGGAAAATTGATTCATCATCGCTTATCCCCAACAAGTTTACTTGATTATCATCCAAATCTTCCACAATATTCCCCTCATCATCTGTGTAATTTTCTTGAAAAGGAGGGGCCCTTTTGTTCTATTTGTTTAATTTGGGGAACATTCCTTCTAATGTTTTGGTTTCTAGTTTGTGGGACATTTTGGTTTTCTCTTGCTTGAGTTTGGTCATTAATGTTCACTCTTTGCATCATTTGATTCACTACTCTGACTAAGTTATCAATATTATGGTCACAAAAGTAGAAAGTTCTTCTTTTATGGTTACTCCGCGTTCAGACTTCAGTTTGGCTTTTTTGGCCAAGATGTTGGCTTCAACTTTAATTGCATTTCTTCCAAAGTTGTCGGGTCTCTTTATCTAATTTGATATTCCATACCTACATCGAAACCATTTGGAAAATCAATCAGGGCTAGGCCAAGGGAGGGCTTGATGTCTTGTGGAATGGCTATGTAAACAGTATTAAATCTTTCATAATACTCTTCCACAGTTTCATTTGGTTTCTTTTCAACCTTTTATATTCATTTAGGAGCTGAAGTGGATTCTTCTTGATCTCCCATCTAGCTAAAAACGTTTGATAGAAAGCATAAAGGTTGGCTATACTTCCTTCAAGTAAACCCATAAACCATTTCTTGACATCACCTCCTAATATTTGGGCAAACAATCTCATTTTAACATCGGCTTCATCCACTTCTTGGAGGTCAAACACATCATTCATCCTATCCACATGTTGTTGGGTAGTATAAGCATCAGTATTATCAAAGGTCACAATTTTGGAAGGATAATCTGTAGGCATAGCATTTAACTGGCCTAGTAACACCAAGGGTACATACCGTCCTACCATAATTGTCCTGGTAGATTGACCTGAGGATGGAACTAATGGAGGCGCAATTTTGATAGCTACAGGGATAGTAGGTATAGTAGTTTGAGAAACCCCAGGTAGGGAAGTTGAAACTATGGAATGAGTAGGACTGGGAGGCTATAGATGTACAGAATGAGAAGACTGACTAGACAAAGAGGTTGTTGCAACAGTTAAAGAAGAGAATTCAACGGACTGCTGAATAAAAGCTTCTTCAATAGCTTGGTCGAGCACTGAAACTAGACCTTGTAATTTGTCAAATTGTTGTAAATATTCAAGATCAAGATCTATTTCAAGGACTAAGGTTTGAGGTACATATTGTTGCAGTATGGCTTTATCTATGACAGTTTGATCTACAAAAGCCTCGAACTTTGATGAAGCGAACAAAGTTCCTTCTATAAATTAATTACTCCAAAAGACACGGAATATAAAGATATCCATGAGGATACAAATATTATATATTAAATGTGTGAATAAGAATGAACGATTTACAATGAGAACAAGAGGCTT
>APFE031073397.1:46141-62582 GCA_000404065.3 Pinus taeda | reverse complement strand
TATGGTTCCATTTCTATTTGTCCTATGAATGATTAATGTAAATTGTATCCTTCCTAACTGATACATAGTTGTTTTTAGTAGATTTTACGCCCTTGTTTGCTCTCTCTTTGCTTGTGTAGGTGTTCGTCCGTGAGGATAGCGGAGAATTGTAATCGGCTGGAGCGAAGGAGAGAGAGGATCATCTCTTCGATAAACATAGCGTTGGAATCCAAGTAGGTTTCTCTTACCCACTTGTTAATTACAACTAGGAACCTGCAGTGTAGCATTGTTTGATTGTTGCTAGACCCCCTTTGGGCTAGTAGGGATCTCCTCTATCCGTAGAGGGGATTTACCTCTCCAACAAGGACAATAAAATATGTTGGGTATTCCCAAGAGTCAATTGAAACAACCACATCATCCAACACACCTTCCGGCTTGATTTTAGATCTATCAGCAAGTTCAAGTACACTAGGGGTAGCACGAATGTGAACCAACTGAAGTTGATCCATGGTTTGCTTGGTCATAACATTAATGGTTGCCCCTAAGTCTATTAACACATTGGGAACAAGTATATCACCTATCTGAACAGAGACAACCACGTTTCCAGGATCAATATATTTTTCGATTTACACACATCCTGTCATTAACTGAGTTGCTCGTCCAACAAATTGAATGGTCTGAGGTTCTACTCTCTTCCTTCATGGTTTCTTAAGACAGAGTTCCTTAATAATATTGGTATAAATGGGGATCTCTTTAATATCCCTTATCAAAGGAACTTTTATACAAAGATTCCTAAGCTCGTAAGCCAAGCTAGAATCAGGGATGGGGTCACCTTTCTCCATAACTAGCCTCTCTGGAAAGGGGGCTAGTTTGAAGAATATGGTAAGGGCTATGAGCGTGTAGGAATGGGTTGAATGTTGATATCTCCTTTCGAATGATTGGGAGTTTCCTCCTCACTTTTTCCTCGATAATAACCATAGGTTGTTTTTGTTTTTCTGGTTTTACTACCCTTCTCGATCTCATTTGAAGGTCATGAATCCCAATTGGCATGGTTTGATAAGTGGGAAAAGGGAGTGGTCCAATAGAATGAATCTCTTTCAGCGCTTCATTATTTGGTTTTGGTACCAGTTGAGCAGGCAGTTGAGGTGGTCAAAAAGGTGGTGGTAATGGTAGTGGAGACATGGCTTGACTCTGGTATGGTGGGGCTAGTAATGTAGGTTGTGCCATGGGATAAGGTTCATATGTAGTAGGATATGATTGTGTAGGTGCAGGATAGGGATAATGAGAATGAGATGATCCCCTCCATCCTTGTTGCCAAGGTGGAGGAGATTGTCCATATTGTAAATGGTTCCCATGCTGTCAAGGTTGAGAATAATTTTAATTATGATAGGAATATGGTGGTGCATTATACCCAGAAAAATATGGTGCGTGTTCAGGGATCATGCATGTTACTACTTGTGGCCATGGTTTTCGTGCTCCCATAACATGCAATGGCTCAAGCTCATTATGATCTCCTTCAAATGGTGCTTTCGATCCTGGTTTGGAAGGGAATTCCTCGATAGGATGTTTACTTACACAAATCACACATTTATTAGAACCTTTAATATCTGTAGGGAATCCACGTAAAAGATGCTTCTTTCTACATTTTGGACAATAAATGGATAATGATTCTTGTTCATCTGCTAAATTTTGCTGAAATTTCAAAGAATCTATTTATTTGCTAATAGTATTCATAATTTCAATTACCATATTATCCATTTTATTTTCCAAACCAATAATCATAGCATCCGTATATCAAAGTTTATTATTCCTACTTCAAACTCCTCTCCCGAATCTAGATTGATTCCGTGAGATCTTCCTACACAGATCACAAATCTGATCAAAAAAAAATTGATCAATATCCCCTTGTCCTAATAAATTTAGATTATTTCTAGCATCATCAGTAAGCCCACGCAAGAACAAGGTTCTAATAGTGCTTAGATAAAATTTATGTTTCGACCTTTGAAGGATATATAGAAACCTTTCTAGATAATCTTCCAAAGTCTCATCATCAACTTGTACAATAGTGAAGATCTCATCTTGCATCTCTCTGGTTTTACAATATTCCTGATATTTGGTCAAAAATATTCTCTTCATCTATTCCCAAGAAGCTATAGTATTTCCTCCTAACCCCATGAACCATAGCAATGTTGAATCCTTGAGAGTTGCAGGAAATAATTTCAAATTTTGGGATTCTGAGGAATAATCATAACTTCTAGATAATATATCAAACTCAAATAAGAAATAATCTGGATCTTCATGTTCCTTACAATGGAAATAAGGAAGAGCAGATGGCGGAATATTCTTCATCTATACTCTTGTCTTTGGATCCACAATCGGAAATCCAAAGGTTGGTTGTTCCTCATTTGAATAACTTTCATCAGTCCTCTCAACATGGTCCTCATGCTCTACCATTTTTTTCTTTCTGTTTGGACCACTCCCAAAAGAATGTGAAGATTTCCCCCTTGTTGGCTACATTACCCCTCAACTACTGTTGCCAGAGTCCAAGTGAACAGTTCCTGCGTGGTGGGTTTGTGTTTGTTTGGACTTTCTACCTACAAAGAAGGTCCAATATGAGAAAAAAAATTTAGATTTATCAGTGTTTCTTTGGCCCTTAGTGGGCTTCGGACCCCTGCCTCTTTTAGTCATACATTTTAAAATAAATCGACCAGAAAAATAACCAAGCTAAAAATTGCAGAAAATCTCCAATCAAATGCTGCAAATAAAAATATCAACATGAAAATAAAATCCTTCAAGCAATAGAAGCACATTGTATAAAAAAAATAAAACCAGATTTACCCCTACTGAAAAAATCAGAAAGTTCTTACCAAATCTTATAACGCCTCCTCAGCAACAGCGCCAAAATGTTGGGAATCGGAGTTGTAATTCAACAAACTCCTTCAACACTTAATTTTTCAACCCACAACTACGTAAGCTTCGAGGCGTAGCATATGAAGTGCCAAATATTTCTGGTATCAACTTCTATAAAATCAACATCTATCTTCTCTACTTTCACTTGCAGAACCAGAAAAAATGAAAAGAAAACAACACCAAGCAACTCTGGTTCTGGAATCAACTGGAAGAAATACTTGCTAAAATTAACAGAAGGAACTAAAACAACTTTGCAATCAGCTTCAAATAAATCTGGGAAAGAAATGAAAGAACATATCCTTGTGATTCAGTCTCGATGCTTTAAGAAACAAAAATAATAATTATGAATATAGTTAAATATGTCCCTATTACAAATGTTTCATCCTTGTACCAGAACAATGTTCCTATACCAGCAATGAATTAAGTTCTTGCACTGGGTGTTCTGACTTGGTACTAGAACTCTGAATTCATGTACTAGAATTCTTTGTTCCTATACTAGAATGCTTTGTTCTTGTACCATAACGTTTGTTCCTGTACTAAGAACTAGATGTTCCTGGACTGAGAAATTGTTGTTCTTGTACTGATTTTTATTATTCTTGTAATAAACAGTTTTACCTTCAACCACTTTTATCACGCATAAAATCTGCTTAGCATTAACCAACTGGAAATAAATCGAGAAGAAAGATAAATCACGACTTAAGCGTTCAGGAACAGAGATCCTTCAACCAACAAGCACTCGAAATAGAAGTACGATGAAAACTGAAGGAAATATTTAATCGGTAGAAAGACTTTTGCATGAAAACAGTAAATGTCTATTTAAAAAGGCAAAGTGTTCCCTTCCTTATATTTCTATTACAAACATAAATAACTTTGTTTCCTCATAAATAAATATTTAAACCCAGAAAATATTGCAAATGATTCCCAGCCTTTTGATAAGTTATTTATGTCTCTACAAGGAAATCATTACAGTTATCTCATATAGAGGTTTACTTATGTTGTGATCAGAGTTCTTATTTACCCCTTGACGCATTCAATTCTAAAAATAGATCAATTGAAAATAGATCAACTAGAAATAAATCAACTGTAAATGCATTAACTAGAAATAAACTCACAATCCAATCTTCATCTTGCAGAAATGAAAGGAAATACTTTCATAAAGAAAACAATTGTGCGATACTCAGAAAGAAAGACTAAATGCGGTAAATGAAATTAACTAAACACACTTACACACCATGAGTCCTCATATCTGAGATGCGTGCACCATACTCACAAAGATTTCATCAATCTTTAATTTAAGTAAATGAAAGAAACACTTATGCTCAAACCAGCATAATAAAATGTAGCACTCCTACAAGATAAAGGGAGAAAAAGTTGGGTTGGTTGGGCCCTAGCCAACCAGCTTGTTTCCCTTTACGAAAACCTTAGGATCAACTGCGCAAAGGGATCATCACATGAAATAATAACCCAAAATGAATCGAACTGGAATTTCTCCTTATATTATATAAATTTTTCTGCAAATATACATCATAAACTCATGGTTCCAACGCAGAGAGACAGGAGATACGAAATAAAAGTTTACACAGTAGCAAAAATTCCCCAAGTATCGCTCCCTAGTTCTAGCCTAGAAACCCTATTTATATACAGTCATTCGGCTCTTGGCCACAACAGAAACGTAGAGTTAATCCTTGGCGAGGGATGTAAGCCATTTTCTCACTTTTTGGCGGTGATCAAGGTAAAGCTTTTAGTTGTCTTCAAGTACAGGAATGGGCAGACGGTACAAGAACATGTCGATCCTGCACCAACCAACTCTTTGATTAATGACTTTTACTTTATCATGATTTTAAGGAAATGGAAAAATAAATAAGTTACAAAGACACATAAGCTTATTTAACCTTTTAAATAACAATTAAGCCTATATAACCCATATTTACCAAAGTCATGAAGAATCTAGGAATATGTGTACAGATCAAATTCCATTTGTAAAACAAATGGATTATATGGTATGATTAGGACAAGGCTAGGTTCAAAATTAGGACAATTATGGAGACCAACATAGTCTCAACACCTCTTAAGTTTGTACGAACCCCGAGTTAATAATTTAAGTTGGTAGCCTTAGGAGTTGCAGCATTCTTGTTGCAATATTGGGACTCATCACAACCATGCATAGATTGTGATCATTACTTCAAGATGTATGGAGATTACTTGCTACATGGACCAACCATGTATGGGCTATTGTATGATTATTTTACAGCCATGTAGTTTCTATTGATTCATCATTATGTGTTGGTTGAGATTCGAGTCAATAGTTGTTGAGTCATCATGATTGTAGGATTGTTTTGGAGTCCTATGGAGTCATATTGCAGCCACATGTATGGGCTACTCATGATGTAATAGTCATGATTTATTATGTATTTGAGTCATTGGTCCATAGGATATAATCATATAAACGATGCATTTCATTGAAAATCTATGTAAAATGGTCATGGAGCCATGTACTTGTGTTGTACTATGTTTTGGGTCATTTAGTCATCAGTCATGAGGTCATACTATGGTCATATATGTGATATGTATGACGACTTATGTCACTACTACATCCATGTATTTATCATGTATATGTCACTTGAATCATGGTCATGTGGAATCTTGGTGCATATGATGATTCTATTTATCAAAGGAAGCATTGTTTGCAGCGGAGATGGCACGTGTTCAGGGGGGGCATCTATTTTCTCTTATTCACTTTAGCCATACATTGTTGGCATTATGATCCACTTGGAGGTGTTCATGCTATGCCTCATACTATGATATGATAGTTGGGCCTCATATGATGAGATATTTTGGTAGTTGTTTCTATGTAGTTATGGGGGAGATTTTGGATTGATGCCCATGTGCATGTTGATGTTGTAATTAATGTTGCTCATAGTTTCCATTATGATGATGTTGCATATGATGCTTGTTGTTTCCTTATGTTGGCATATTGATACTTTCTGTTTTTTATTTTGGGTAGCCTCAGATGTGCTCTAGCCTTGAAATTTGGTGGAGAGGCTAAGGCACATGAGATCTCTAAGACCCAGAAAACATTTGGAGAAATTCCACCCAGATGAGGAGTTATTAAAATAATTAATATTTTTGATGGGTTTCTATGTCTAAACTTAGGAAAATAAAAATATTAATGAGTATTAATAAAGATAAGGGTGAGAAGCTTCTAAGAGATGAGGATCAAATATGTTTTAATCTTAGCCATTGATTAAATACTTAATCTCGACCCTTGATTCGTCAACAGGAAAAGTATAAGAGAATAATTGAGGATCATTTGGAGACACACCAGTAGATACTCAGTATCTCAAGGAAAATCGATTCTCGAGAGAAGGAGATCGATTTTAGAGGGAGAGTTGCAGGGTGGAGGAAGAGGAGGGCATCAGCAGCAGTCAATGACTAAGGAGGAGGTGACACAGGTACATTGAGATACATTTTCCAGGGGAGACGTAACCCTCATGCAAGCTGACGCAGAGAGACACAGAGCCACTCAAAGCCACGCAGAGTGATGCAGAGGTGCCCCAGAAGTGGGCAAAGGGTCTCCAAAGTGTCAGAAAGTTTCCAGGGGAAAGTCTCAAGTGTTTTCTCTCAGTTTCTATGTAAAATAATTCATTGTAAAAGTGATTTTTTAAAGATTAATAAAACCCTCGCCTACTGCACCGATTTTCCCACATTGGGTTTTTCTTGGGACAGTTGTCCAAAAACAATTGTGTTGATGTGATTGGTTCTTGTGTATGTATTTTCTCTCTGTAATTATGTGATAACTACAGTAGAATTTATTTTAATATTTTTTGAATGGATTTCGTAAATAACTTATTATGAAGAATAAGTAGGTGAAATAAATCAGTTGCTACAGTAGAATTTTAGGTTATAAATTTTCACATGGTATCAGAGTAGAGATCCGGCAACAGGAGAGAAGAGTCGATTATGGGTCAAGAGAATGATGTAGAGGCATCAACTCAAAGCGACTCACGCAGATTTCTAGAAGAAGGCACAAGGGACATGGACCACGATTATTCTATGTTATCTTCCAAATTGGAAGAAGAAGTTGCTTGCTTAACAAGCTCTGCCTCCTCTGAGGTTTGGTACATAGATAGTGGAGGTCCCTGACATATGACAAGAATTCGTGAATTTTTTTTAGATTATCAGGAAGAAAGAATGAATTTTCAGATCACCATGGGAAATAAGGAAAAGTGTACCCCAGTAGGAAGAGGTACTGTAGTTTTTCAAATTGACGCAGGAGAGTGGCTTCGAGCAACCAATGTGTTGCATGTGCCAGGATTGGGGACGAGTTTACTCTCTATATCTCAACTTCAAAACAAGGGATATGATGTTTTCTTCATTAAGGAGAAAGTATATGTTAAACACCTAAGCTGGAAAAGGAAGGCCCATATTGGAATCAAAAGTAACAGGTTGTATAGATTACAACTAGAATCACCATTGGCACTAATAGGCAGCAATTGAGATAAGGATTTGAATGAACTATGGAACTGGAGGATGGGAAACTTACACCATGGGGCTCTAAGAATTCACAGAAAAACAGTATTAGGAGTTCCAGAAATAAGTATCAAACAAGATGATGTATGCATAGGGTGTGCTATGGGAAAGTATGCCAAAGTAGCGTTTTCCAGAAGTAACAATAGAGCTAAGAGTGTTCTAGGATTGATACACTCAAACATCTGTGGACATATGTCCACAAAATATCTTAGTGGTGTCGAATACTTCATCACCTTCATCAATGATCATTCTCGAAAGACTTGGATCTACTTTCTGAAAACCAAGGATGAGGTTTTTGGTCAATTCAAAGAGTTAAAGGCTCTGGTGGAGAATATGATAGGAAAGAAGATAAAAGTGGTGCGCTTAGACAATGGTGGAGAGTATGTTGACAAGGATCCATCGATTTTTGCACTAAGGAATGCATCAAAAGAGAGTGGACAACTCCCTTCAATCTGGAGCAGAATGGAGTAGCAGAAAGGAAAAACAAGACTATTATGGAAGCAGTTAGGGCAAAGTTGTATGATCAAGATATGCCCAAATTCCTATGGGCAAAAGCATGCAGCATGGTAGTTTATGTTCAGAACATGACTCCACATAAGGAATTGGGAAAAATCACTCTGGAAAGAGTCTTCACCAGGAAGACACATAAAGTCAGTCATTTCAGGATATTTAGGAGTTTAGCGTATTGTTATATACCCGAAGAAAAGAGAAAGAAATTAGATCAAACTATGGAGAAAGGATATCTTATGGGATATGGCGAGAATGCTAAGGCATATAGAGTCTATCTTCCAGGAAGTAGGAAGGTAGTAGTTCGGAGGGATGTATAGTTCATGGAGGACAGAGCTTTCAGGAAATCCCGAGAAATGCCTTACGAGGAGCAGCCAAAAGACGATGTGTTGGTCCAACCACTTCGACCAGCATAAACTAGTACCAAAAATTATCCTAAAGGAAAAGCTTCAGAACAGGAGGAATCTCAAGAAGAGGAAGAGTTGATAGATTTACCCACTGCCAGTGGAAGAACGAGCCAGGAACTCCGACAGATTCTATGGGATGCAAAGGACTTCATTGGTGCACCCAGGAATGATAAAAGGGAGCGAAGACAACCAGACAGAGACCAGTCCCTAGTATCTCAGGTTGGGGAACCTTCTAGTTTTCAAGAGGTCGTTCAGCATCAAGTATGGGTAGATGTTATGGTGGAGGAATATAGTTCTATAATGGTCAATGATGTCTGGGAAGTGGTACCTAATGAGTCTAGGTATTGCAGCAAGAATGTTGCAACTTCCAGGGCTACCAGCTTTATTTATCAACCCGAGGTTCGTACAAACTTGGAGGTGACAGTGCTATATGCACAAGTAGAAGCGAAGGTACTTCCTGTTGTCACTGCTCATCTGGAAAGAGACCCCAGGGGTTCCAAGCCAGACTTCTGTAGGGTCAGAAGAAGCTTGATTTTGATGGAAGAAGAGCAAATTTATTCTAAGGGAGAGCTACTCTACTACAGTAATGAAGAAAACAATCATGTAATGCTAAACTCACACCGGGCCCTAGCTAACCAATTAAACAACTATGCTAACCAGAATTACTAGATCAATCACTAATCTAATGCTAATTCTCTAAGTTACAGAAGTAAAAGCACCAAAACTAGACTAAGGGGTAAGCAAAGGAAACTAAGCTAAGTGTGTGTTTAAGCAAAAGAGCAGTCAGAGATAAAAATTGGTCCAAAGAGGACATAATAAGCAACAGTGCATAAGAACCGTTGGATCAAGCAGGTGAAAGGCAAACGAACGGTTGAGATCGGATCACAGGAGGGTGCATAGGTAGATGCGCGAACAGGGTTAACTAACAGGATGGACGACTGAGATTACTCTGCGAAGGCTAAGTCAATAGATGGACAGATAGGATTAATCGGCAGATGGATGGCGGAGATTAGATCGCGAGCAAAAGAAACGTGCGAAAATGGTAGCAGGTTGGTGGAGGTGGTAAGTTGTATTTCACGTGCCCTCAAAACCATAAGCTGTATTTTGAAATTTCACATGATTAGCCTCCCCAGGTGACATGTAGCATGGGGAAACCACTCTTATCGTGTGCCCTCGAGCAGATAACGATCAGACAGAAATCCACGCAATATGGTGTGATAGTCGTCGGATCTAGCTAAGCAAATCAACGGTGGAGACTTGACCGAGCTAGTTGGCGAGTGGGTGCGTGATAGCCATCAAATCTGACGAGGTATATCAACGGTGGGGATTTAAAATGCAAAAATTCAGCATTAAAAGTGATTCGGGCAGTGATTGGTTGGGTTTTGCTGTGAAAGGCAATCTACGGGTAAAAACTATTTAAACCGTGAATTAACAGCTTCCGCCTAAGTATTTCATGCTAAGGGGGAATGAAAGGGATATGAGAGAGATCAAATGACAGGAAGAGAGTGAAGGAGAAGATGATCATGAAAGGAACATAGTAACAATGTAATGAACCCAATGACTACTTTAAACAACAAACTCCCTGTGAAAACCAAAACCCTGTGTTTTTGGGGTTGTTGCAGGGTTTCTTCCTCACATCATAATCCCAGAAGGAGGAGGTGAGGCCGAGACACCTGTGGGAAACCTTGTGGATTTTTTCTTTTCTAACCTTCTAATTGAATGAAATCATAAATTATCTACTTTGCACTACTGTAATGTGACTGCAACTATTTAAGCAAATGAACAGTTAAACAATAAACCTCTGTAATGGAAATGCAGCTACTTAAACAAATAACCAGTTAAACCATGAATCATCTACTCTATATTGTGGTGATGCAAATGCAACTACTTAAGAAAATAAACAATTGAACCATGAACCTATGCTGGTGATGTAATGGAAATGAACTACTTAAGAAAATGAACAGGAAACCATGAATCAGCACTATTGTTATAATTAAAATGCATCTAATTAAGCAAATGAACATAAAACAGGAATCTATGCTAGCATAAAAATACAATAAAGAGGAGCTTTGGCTACTAGGGTCGGGCCCTAACCCAAGAGCTTCAGCCCTCTCAGTTAACTCAGTGTTGGCTCAAAACAAAACTCATCTTCATTATGAATCAAAAATTGTTACAAGACTTGCAGCTTGAAAACAAAGTAGAGTTCTACAGTGAGAAGTCTGAATTATTGCTAACCCTTGGTGACTATTGGTGACTAACTAAAAAAACTGAGGTCCTAAGCCTCTCTACTTATACATCTGAAGTCTCTAATGACTTCCTTCAAAATTAGGGAGGTACAGCTCCCAATTAAATGATAAACTTGTGTTGTCCCTTTCACTAGCTCGGTTGCCTTCTAGTAGGGAGGCTTGGCTCCCAACTCAAGATAAACTCATACTTTCACTTGCTTGGTTGCCTTCTTATACACATGATTTGGTTGTTTGCACCTTCACTTGCTTGGTTGCCTTCTAGTACTCCTGATTTGGTTGTTTTTACTTTCAACTGATGGAGGGATATTTGAATTGAGGGGCAGTAAATGAGAAGGATTTACCTCCTGTAATTCATCTCCCTTGTCCCATTTGCGTTTTTACCAAGGTCTTTACCATAGTTCCTTACTTTTATCTTTTATCCCTGCATTTTCCTTGCTTTTATCATTTATTCCTGCATTACATGCACATTGGACCAGAAAGCAAAATATCCAACTCTATTCATCTCATAAACAAAATATAATCAAAAGTATGCAATAAGTTGTGAGAATAGTTGGTTTGACTAAGCTAGGAGGTGAATTAAGGTAAATTAAGGCCCATATAATTACTCAATGATGAGGCTCATCAGTACCCAGACTTCAGGACAGGTTAGTGTTAGGTTCGAGATGGATCTACAAAGTCAAATATGCTGCAGACAGCAGCATGGAGAAATACAAAGCCAGGTTTCTAGCTAAGGGGTATGCTCAGAAGGAAGGGATAGACTATGAACAAACCTTTGCCCCAGTAGCCAGGTATACTTCTATTAGAACCGTGATATATCTTGCAGTACAGATGGGGTGGGAGATTCACCATATGGATGTCAAGACGACATTCTTGAACGAAGTAATAGAAGAGGAAGTATACATTGAACTGCCAGAGGGTTTTGAGACACATGAGAAGAAATCTCATGTATGAAGATTAAAAAAAGCCTTGTATGGGCTTAAACAGGCACCTAGAGCATGGTACAATCGAATTGATGGCTACTTACAGAAGATGGGGTTCGTCAAGGGTGACGTAGATCCTAATCTCTATTATCCTGTCATAAAGAATGAGACTGTAATCCTAGAGTTATATGTGGATGATCTTTTCCTAACAGGATCATCCAGGCTCATCAAAGACTGCAAGAAGAACCTATCCACAGAATTCGACATGAAGCATTTGGGACAGATTCATTATTTCCTAGGGTTGGAAGTTTGGTAGCAGAAGCATGAGATCTTCCTTGGACAAGGGAGATATGCTATAGAGATCTTGAAGAGATTCAGAATGTAGGACTGTAGACCTATATCTACTCTAATGATCATAAACTAGAAGAAGATTGATGCATCAAAAGGTAAAGACGTTGATCCCACCTTGTACGGGAAGCTTATAGGGTCCATGATGTATCTGGTCAATACCAAGCCAGACATTTGTTATGTTGTCAACACCCTTAGTCAGTTCATGGTGGAACCTAAGAGGGTGCACTGGGCAGCAGCCAAACATGTTCTCAAGTATATACAAGGAACAATTAAGCATGGACTATTGTACACCCAAGGAAATGACATCAAGCTGAGTGGGTTCACTGGTCCAGATTGGGCGGGAAGTTCAGTAGATCATAAAAGTACAATTGGGTATTGTTTCAACATTGGATCAAGAATGAGCTCCTGGTGTAGTAGGAAATAGAAATCCATGGCTTTGAGCTCAGCTGAAGCAAATGTATGGCAGCTAGCACAGCGTCATGTGAAGCCATATGAATTAGGAAATTTCTTGTGAATCTATTCAGGACAAGGATGGAAGCGACCAGGATTTTGTGTGATAATCAGATTTGCATCAAGCTCTCTGAGAATCTAGTATTTCATGATCGGTCAAAGCACATTGATATCAGGTGTCACTTTGCCAGAGGTTGTGCCCAGCGAGGGGCAATATAGTTGAGATGCATTCCTACAGGAGAATAGGTGGCATAAATCCTCACCAAGGCTTTAGGAAGAAAAAAGTTTTTTTTATTTCAAGCAGAAGATGGGGATGGTGAAGAATCAATTTCAGTAGCAAAAATGGATAAGTGTAGGGAGCTGCAGTAAATATGTAGCAGTGGTAGTGGCAGTGTCATGGGAAGCAGTACAAGGAGTAATGTAGTGGATGTGGGGCAGCAAGCCAAGCATCAGCACAGAGGACTGATGCGGAGGATCAGTGTGATGATTCTATGGTGAAGCATTGCTAAAGCACATTCCTCGCTAAGAGGGAGTGTTTATTTTGGGTAGCCTCGAATGTGATCTAGCCTTGAAATTTTGTGGAGAGGCTAAGGCATATGAGACCTCCAAGACCCATAAATTGTTTGGAGAAATTCCACCCGGATAAGGAGTTATTAAAATAATTAATATTTTTAATGGGTTCCTAAGTCTAAACTTAGGAATATAAAAATATTAATGGATATTAATAAAGATAAGGGTGAGAAGCTTCTAAGAGATGAGGATCAAGTCTCCTTTAATCTTAGATGTTGATTAGAGACTTAATCTCGATCATTGATTCATAAATAAGAAAAGTATAAGAGAAGACTTCAGGATCATTTGAAGACACACCGGCAGATACTCAGTATGTCAAGGAAAATTGATTCTCAAGAGAAGGAGATCGATTTTAGAGGGAGAGTTGCAGGGTGGAGGAAGAGGAGGGCATCAGCAACAATTAGTGACTGCGGAGGAGGTGAACATTGAGAGATGGGGCAGAGAGAGACGTAGTCCAGGGGATACATATCCCTCACGCCGGCTAATGCAAAGGGACACAGAGCCACAAAGCCACGCAGAGTGACGCATAGGTGACGCGGAAGTGGGAGAAGGGTCTCCAAAGTGTCAGAAAGTTTCCATGGGAAAGTCGTAGGTGTTTTCTCTTAGTTTATCTGTAAAATCATTCTTTGTAAATGTAATTTTTGTTGAATATTAATAAGATCCTCACCTGATGCACTGGTTTTCCCACATTAGGTTTTTCCGGGGACAATTATCCAAAAAAAACTATGTTGATGTGATTGGTTCTTGTGTATGTATTTTCTCCATGTAATTATGTGATAACTGTAGTAGAATTTATTTTAATATTTGTTGAAAGGATTTTGTA
Source organism: Pinus taeda (assembly GCA_000404065.3). Taxonomy (NCBI): domain Eukaryota; kingdom Viridiplantae; phylum Streptophyta; class Pinopsida; order Pinales; family Pinaceae; genus Pinus; species Pinus taeda. Next base: position 48,889 of record APFE031073397.1, on the reverse strand, counting down.
AATAACTTATTGTGAAGGATAAGTAGGTGAAATAAATCAATTGCTGCAATAGAATTTCAGGTTATAAATTTTCACATATGCTAGTAGTTGTTGGTTGGTATGTTGCTCTGAATGATGATTGGTTAATTTGTTGCTTGTTTTTTATATGGGGAGAGATAGAGGATGATGATTGGAGGCATGAATGATCTTTGATATGTATTATGTTTCACCCATGTTAGTTGCTCCAATATTTGTACTTCAGCTCTTGCTGCCTTATCATATGTAGTTGGCCCTTGTCCATTGATTTCAAAGGGGGAGAGATAGAGGATGATGTTTTGGAGTTTACGTATGATTTCCATCAAAGCCAAAGGGGGAGATTGTTGGCATTATGGTATGCATGGCCTAGTTAGCTCATGTTGGCATTGGTTCATGATGGTAGCTAGCTCATGTTGCCATTGATGTCAACCATATTGTAGCCTAAATTATGTGTAGATTCCATTCATTGTAACATGGTTGCAGCCAGTTGTGTTGGCATTGGGATGATTGTGTTGCCATTTATGTCAACCTTATGAGATCATGCAATCGGTGTGTGTCGGTGTGTTTTGTCTTGATGGTTGATCCTATGATGGTGGCACACTCATGATGGTCATATGATGGCATTGGTTTGGTTGATGATGCTGCTACAAGTTGTCATGTAGATCTAGATGTGATGGTGATGGTTGATGGCACACTATTTGATTTGTCAACTAAGACTTCATGTCTATGCTTATGAGGATGACTTGTTGTAGTGATGTGATGGCTTGATGATGGCGTTACAGAGTATACGAGGTCTGTTCAATGGTGTTGCAACTATGTAGACGATTGTTGGAGAGCAGAGGACTTGTTGGCACTCTTTCCAACCTTGTTTGTTGGCCTTTTAGGTCAATTTGGTAATGACACTTGGGAGATATGTTTGATCCATTTCATATGTGTTAGAGGTTGTCATAGGTTTAGAGGCTTGTGCAAGAACTAGAGAAAATGATTTAACAGGTGGCAGAGGTTCAAAGCTTAGTGTTTAGTGTTTTTCCCTATGCTCTGCCCCAGTAATTCCCTTACAAGCTCATGAGAGTGACTGAAAAGTCCCAATCACATGGAGACAAACTTGTGAGAGAAACTACACCTTCCCGTTGATTTAAAACAGTGTCAAGCATGCGACTAAGGCATTTCACAAGATTTTCTCCACGTTGCTTGGAAGTAAATTAGCTTAGAAATTCCTAGAGGCTTCTAGAAAAAGTGAAAATGGGAAATGGTTTGAAATGGTACTCCCATGATGTGAATGAATATAGTGCACAAGTTTTGTTCTTAGTGGATTGATTTGGTCCAATTTGTGCACTCTTGATCCTAGCCCCAAGCTCAATTTGTCCCTACATGTTTTATATTTTTTACTTTAGAACTTAGTGGTTGTTGATGGTGAGTAGAAGGAGTGTGTATGTGTGTAAGAGAAGGCTGCATAGAGTGGTTATGTTCCAGACCTATTGGAGAGAGTAGATGCTTCAGTCTATGAGCTTTAATTGTTGCATAATGAGCAGATCTGAAGCATGTTGCAGAATATATCAGAATTAGAGTTGTTGGACTAGAGATTGGTTGGAGAGTTTTGTATGTTTTTGGATGTTGTTTTTGTTGGTGACACTCAAACTTGTTCTTGCAGGAGTTGTTGATGCATTTGTCACATAGCCATAGTGTCTCATGATGTTATTTGTATTATGCGGCGTTATATTGTTGTGAGGGTCTGATTGTATTCATTTTTTATATGGCCACAATTTTTCTAGATCATAGAACATATGTTTTGTGGAGCTGCTTCTTTTTTTCTTTTTTCTTTTTTCTTTTTTCTTTTTCTTTTTTTTTCTTCTTCTGGTTTTTCTGGTGGTTCACGACAGCCGCAGTCACTGGGTGGTTGCTACATCCATGGGAATACCTGAGCTTGATCAAGGATATCAAGCCCCGCGGCCAATAGCTATGCCTAAACCCAAGGGCTTCGGGGAGAATTGACCCTGTGACCTTCCGAACGGTAAGGCACTTATTTGACTAGTTGAGCTAACCCTTGGGGCTTCTTCTTTTTTGTGGAGCTTCTATTTTGATTTCATGATGAAATATTTCTCCTAAGAGCATGTATGCAGAGTTGGATTCTTGTTGAGCAGAGTGCCTTGGATCCAGTTTGAAAATAGATGAAAGGAGGTCTGCATAGTGGTAGAGGAGTAGTGACTTCATGAGAGAGGAGCAGTGATATCGAAGCTTCAACAAAAGGAATAGTTTCTCAATCCAATGGTAGTTGGATAGCCCAATCGGAGTTGGGCTCGGATCGTTGATTGTGGTGGCCTTCAACAGATTGTAGTCCATAGATCTATATGAGAACATAGTCTTCCTAGCTAATCAGTAGAATCGAGTCTCCTAGCTGATCAGTGTTGGCATATTGCATATGAAGTCGAGTCTCCGTGCTGATGGGATTCAAAAAGCTAAGTAAAATACAATTACTTGACATAATTGAAATTCAGAGTAGAGAAGCAGTAGCAAGGGTGGTTTTTCTCCAGAAGGGTTTCCACTATAAATCTTGTGTCTCGTGTGATTCAAGTGTTGTGCATGTTTATTGTTTTGTAGATTCTTATGGTTTTCTGTTATGTTTATGTGATGTACATGCTATGATATTTATTAGTTGTTAGTTAACATATGTGTTATTCAGTAATTGAAGTTTAAATTGGTAAAAATCATATATTGATCATACTACTAATTCAC
>APFE031073397.1:19932-42775 GCA_000404065.3 Pinus taeda | reverse complement strand
GTGAGATGATGGAGAAAACTCAACTGCAAGACTGTTCAATACTCTGGAACAAGTTCTGACATGTGTTTGGAATATCTTCTTGGTTGTTGATGCCCATTGCCAAGAAGCGATCCATCCTAGATGAATCTTTGTTCTTACAGGTCGTTTGTCTTTGAAGCATCTGTGTGAAGAATGGATAGTTTTATGACAGTGCTTACATGGATGAAGATCAAAACAGTGATCTTTCAAATGGCCAACTCGGTCACAGTGTTGGCATTTTACGATCTGTTGTTGTTGTTGTTGTTGTTGCTGTGGAAGAGGGGCAGAATCTAGAACAGCTGGAGGTGAACTGTCATGAATGAATCCAGAACTCTGAAACTGAATGGGTTTTGAGTAGTCTGGAATATGAAAGGACAAGTCCTTGTCATATCCAAGACCCGTTATGTGCTTGTTGTGGACAAGTTGTTCCCAAGGTCTGATGATGGGCTTGGGAAGTGCAAGCTGAACCTCTGCATTTGCATGTAACCTTACTGCTTTATCTGAATGAACTGTAACATTATTGACTTGTTGTTGATGGTTTGCAGTCTCAATGTTCTGAACAGAAATATGTTCAGAATGACTCTTCTGTTTTAATTCTTCTTACTGTAGCTGAGATTCAAGCTGCAAAAAATCAATCTTTTCCTATGCATTTTGTAGACATGTCTGAATTTCTGAGAGAGATCCTTTGCTGATTTGTAATGTGTCATCAACAGTAGATTATATAAGAGTTTTCATGAACTTTAATACTTCACTGATTTTGGGCATTTATGCCTTAAAAACTAATCAGAACTACTACTTAATGCGGAAAAGTAATACCCACTCACAGTACACAACAATATCCTTATAAATGTGTAGCAAATGATCAGTGTGCAACAAGAGGCAACAGGTAGAATTCGAAGATGCTAAAACCGGATCAACTTGAATTGCTTTACAGTAGGCCAAGAAAGTCTTGAAGCATACCAAAAAGCAACTTAAGTATTCATTCAACACTATAATTCTTTCTTTCTCAAAATTTGCAAGGAGTCAACAAACTAGATAATGCAGATTGGTTCTTATTGAAAACTTTTATATCTCAACACCTAATATAGTCATATAATCTCAGTAATAGCATCTATAATAGACGAAGTTCTGGCACCCAATTTCATTAGCTCATCAAAATTGTCCCTTGAATATAAGTCTTATAGAGTATCAAAAAATTGCAGCAATGTCTCTCAAGCAGTTCCTTCTAAAGCTAAAGTAGGTCTTCCACCTCCAGCTATTGCAAGTACAGTTAAAAAACCACTGGTAGCAAAGAGAATTGTTGGAAATAAAACTGGTGAGCTTGATGTCAAAAAAAGCTTACAACTAAGTCAAAAGGAGGATCTTTATGAACAACAAACCAAAAGAACTTGCATCTACTACAGCAGTAAGGATGCCCCTTGCCCTTGACACCTTGAGATTTCAGAGCACAATTAAGTTTGAAAACACAACTCAATCCTCAGGTAATGTAACAAATAATGCATCCCTTATTATCTGATCATACACCCTGTGATATGTAATTCAAACTTCAGATATAGCTTCTTCAATCATAAAAGGTTGTCTTTGACTTGGATGTACGCAATCAATTTCCAAGCATGCCACTGACACGGTGATGCACACATCGCTTCATTCGCTCCAACGTTTTAGTGTTCATCGTTCCAATGTGACATTATGTTACGGTATTCAGCCTTCAACGCAAAGCAGAATTAACACATTTAAATATTTTATCGTGCTTGTAGAGGTAGTGTTTCTTTGCGCTACCTCAGGCTTCCTTATCGTAATTGTTTTGTAGATACCAGGTTTTCTAAGAGCACAAGCGCACCAACAAAAGCAACAGTTGCAGCTTCGTCACACTTCTTATCTCTCATGCAACCACACTTTACAAAAGACAGTATCTTTGAGGAAAAATCGACAGCAAAATTGCGCCAATGTCATCAGGCTATTTCACTACATTTAGCCATATTTCTTTCACCGCACTTCACCGTGGCTTGCCAAAACCGCACTTGCCAGAATGAGCCACACGTTTCACTGTGATTTAAACTCAAATCGTAACACTTAGTAATCGATGCAATATGTTTCTCCTCGCATTAAATTTAACACGTGGAATACAACGCTCCAACGTTGCAGAATGGAATACGCAGAATGAATGCTCATGTCAGAGGAGTTTAGGCCTCAGTCTAGAGATTCTCACTTACAACGACGTTCCAAGGTTAAAGGAAGATATTGCTTAAAAAATCTCACTTGCAACGATGTTCCATCAACATCAATAGCCTTTCCTCTTGGAAGATATAACGATCATCTTATTTTGTACGCTATAATGCTCACGTAGTTCGATATCAAACCAACAAAGGACCCACTCATAATCACTTCAAAAAAATGCCAAAACTTGACTAAGGTGCCACGATAGCACAAGGCTTGTATATAGCTTCAATATAAAATGTCAATGTTGTTCACATTCAACAAATATATCCATCCGCTTTAAGAAAAGAGAGCATCCAATTCTTACCAGGAAGGCCGACGACACACTGGAAGTAGCCTAGTAGTTGAGAAACACTGCATCTGTATAAGAGTTTTAATGGGCTGCAAAATAGGTCACATACATAAATACACTACTCCATCAAGACTGGGAGAGCACTTCAAAGTAATGGCTCACGATGCGTAGTCCAACATGAAGAGAAAACACTTTCACACAGTTACACTCTTTTTTCAACAAAAGTATATACTAATCTCCAAGCTCGGCATATATTTAAGGCCCAGTTCCCCCTTTCGTGACTTAATTGTCAGCTCTCCAGATTATAGATTCTAAAAACCAATGCAATAGGAGAGAGATGATTGGAATTGGATATCTCAATGTTGAGAATTCACACATACGTAAAGAGCCGAGCAGAAACGTGAGTTTTCCAATGCGTTACCACTGCCTCAGGAATTTGAAACAACAGATATAGGGACAACATCCCTGCCATGCGTTTTTCCTTTGTTTACCAAGCCAAGGAACACTGGTGACAAGGGAGCACCGTGAGACGTGGTGAAAAGGGAGCACCGTTGAGATGGTAGCAGATTTATTGAAAAATTGGGAGCAGATTTATTAAAAACTGGGAGTGGTAGCAGCGTATGAAGAGCACAATGTGTAGGGCGTAGAGGATGTTGCGTAGGTGTAGAGTGCGGCAGACAATTGTAATGGGGGTGCAGATGGAAGGTATGGCAGAGGTAACAGAAATGTCAGCGTTATGATGGTAAATATGGACCGGAGCCGAGGAGTGAAATCGGGAGTAGATTTACAGTGGCTAGAACGCAACATATGGTATATATATTACCACGCAACACCAGTCACGATGGAGGGGACTGGGGCCAACAGTACAAGTCGACTGTGCATAGGCCGACTATGCGGTGAGATGCAATATTAATCTCTGGCACAGTAATATATTAAAAATGTGGAGCCTTCACGTCACTGCGACTACGTTTCACCCATTGCAAAGTCAATTCAACAGTGTTCAATCACACCGCAACACATAAATATGACCACCACAACACATAATTAACACAGTACCAATGAAATAACACAGTTCACCCAATACCAGACGCACCAAAGTAATCTTTCACCAAAGTAATCCGACGTGGAGAGAGAGCGTTTTGTAGGAGCAGCGATTGCTGCAACAGAACATCTTTTGGTGAGCAGACCCGGACTGACGAACTGTAATTCTCCACTTACAAATGGAATCCTCGCTCAAGCGTTACCCAGATTATCACTCAGAGGGTAGATGTGCCCCCAGGCTGCAGAAATACAGAGCATGGGCAGAATAGGCAGGAGTGCAGGTGCGTGTCAGCCAGAGAGCGTTATGTCAGGACAGAGGCAGCACTGGTGCGCCAGAGAGCGTTATGTCAGGACAGAGGCAGCGTTGGTAGTGTCAGGCAGAGGAACGTTTCATCATTCAAGTGAATACGGTAGACAGGGCGCAGGTCTGTATAAAAGAATATGTGCAGAAATAAACTGCACAGAAAAGCCATAAAACAAATGGCTCAATAATTATGCAGGGCGGGAATACGCCTGCTCTGATACCATGTTAAACACACATGGGCAGCCAGAACAATATGAAAGATAAACATGAGAATACATTTTTTTTATTAACAGGAGATATACATTTATAGTACATGTGGTGACCGTTGGGTTTCACATCCCAAGGTCTCTTGGACTCCTTTTGTCCATTCGGCTTCCACCCTAACCCATTGAGGATTAGGTGTCCAACAAAGGTGGATTGATTATCTGTTCATATTTTTCTGCAAATTGCAAATAAATCAATTTCATCAAACAATCAAAAAAATTAATTGATATGCAATACAAATTCAAAGTTTAAATTTATATAATAATTTTAATTTGTACATGATAAATATGCTATTATTATTATCCAATTTTAAAGTCACGGCCAAGCGAGATACCACATTGGTGTATGAGGCCCCCTTGTTTGTGCGACAAGGGACTCACCTCGCGCAATGATTTGATTGCTAAGTCTATGAAAGCATACATACTCTACCCCCTAGTTTTGAACCTGTGGCCTCTTAGAAAAAAGCACATGCTCTTAACCATTAAGCCCACTCAAACCTGAAGCGGTTATCACTTTTGGGTTTTGTGAAACTCAGTGAAATGTTTTAACACATTCTACTTTGTAGCTTTTTTATTCCTCTAATAATAAAGCGTGGTAATTTTTCCTTGGAAAAAAAAAAGCCCACTCAAACTGTATTAAAACTACAACAATAACAACATTATTTTTATATAAATTTAATTAATCTAAAATTTAATTAAATACATCACACATTAATACTCAAAAAAATGTATACCTCTGAAATGTTAATCCATATTCCATTCTCATTGGCAATATTTTTTCTCTCTCAAAATAATTAGAATTTATTAACAATGCTTGCCATTACCTATATTAAACCAATTTCATATATAAAAATCTCTAAAACACAACGATACAAACATCAATTCCAATTCATAAGACATTTTCAACTATGTAATATTCTAATTTATAAAGACAATTTCAACCATCTAAGAAATGTGTGAAAAATATACTAAGCATGCCTTTTTTATATGGACTTACAACATTACCAAAAGTAAGCTTTTAAATTAGTTTTCTCTTAATTTAATTCTCTCGCTGCCCAGGGAAAGTTAATAGTCATGACAAAAGTAAAGCACGGAAGCATACTTAAAGAGGCCACATTTTGGCTCTAAAAAATAGAACGAAAGGAAAGTTTATTTGCGCATTCTTTGGAAATTGAATTCGTTAATTATTACCGGCCATGCTTAGAGATTTGTACGATGTGGAGCCGTTTTACTAGTAATTTGCTCTTAAAAATTTAGAATGGTTATATTGGTATGGAAAGTTAGAATGGTTATATATTGCTATGAAAAGTTAGAAGTGTGGTTATGCTAAGTTATTTTTTTTAAATAAATTTCAAAGAAATTGTGTATTATTATTTATTTAATAGTTTTTTATTTAATCTTTAGTTATTTATCCTTGTATAATCCATGAGCACACTATAGGTTGGCTATTTTCCCTTAGGAGGCCAGCAAATGTGTTTCATAATAGCTTATTTGACTATTTTTGGTGAGATTTTGGAGTTTAAATTAGGGAATGATGGCCCAAAGAGGTATTGACTAAGGCTTGATATATAACACTTATAAATGAGGGTCATGATGTCTAATAATTGTATTGAATGAGTTTAATCATTGTCTCTTATTTATATTGGCTCCCTTCAAGAAAGAAAATAATTACTTCTCTCATCATTAGCAACTTGTGATATTTGTACATAGATTATTTTGTAATCAATACGAATTATCGTAATGATGGTATAAGGTGTTAAAATTAGATTTGATAGTTTATATCATGATTTTGTCTCAAGACTAATTGTGCTTATCCTATGAAGTTTTTTTGAATGGAATACACATCTTTGGGACACCCTCCAAGAACTTCCCTCATTTCAAGGATGATATCAAAGGTAAATTGACCATGGTCTTTGTACCTAATAACGGGGGCATCGAGTGAGGCCCAATAATATCCACAACGGCAGGTATCCCAGGGACTTGACCGTGAGACCTCTTGCTTGATAGTTGCAGCACTCAACCACTCAAGTTGACCCATCGGGCTAGCCCTATGAAAGTTTTATGACACGTTATATGATTGTACTATTGAATGTTGAATTATTATCTTAAGTTTATACGAACTTTGATTTTTATCAATTATTATTTATAATCAATGCATGAGAATAAAGACATTATTTCTTAATCATTAGGATTGTTACCCTTGAAAATGAATAAGCCCTCAATCTAGGATATTCTACGTGATTGTTGAGTTGAACCTATTTGATGAATCTTCATAAATAGATTTAGTTTGTGAAAGAAATAAGTATACCTATGATAATTTGGTAATGTCATTAGTATATAGTTATCACCATCTTGGAAGGGTTATGTTGCAGAATTTAAATACTATTGTCTAACTAATTAGAAATCTTGAAACTTTGACTTGTGTTAACTAAAAAGTTTTTACCTTGACACTAATTTAAGACTCAAATAATACCAATATTTGAGTCATCATTGTGTTATTAAACCACCAAACCACAAAATAATGTTTTAATGTTGCTATCCATAATAAGTAGTTATAGTTGGTTCCTTGCCATGCTACTTTTAATATTTGTTTCATAATATAGCTTACATCATTTAATTTTCCATTCATTTTATCCGAACATAAATCAAATAATAAAATTAAAATTTATACCACTAAAATGTAAAAAATAAAACATTCACGTCACACTTTACATTTCATCTTTCACTACCCATCACATGAATATGAATAGGCATTATAAAAATACAAAAATATAATAAAAAGTACAATCATGAAATCAAAAAATTTATGTATATTTATAATATTCAATTCCAAAAATAATAATACTCATCACTCGGAATCCATGGTCTTTCTCCCTATTCTTGACCCATCTTCCTCTCAATATATACCATCTCTTGCATCCATTATAGTCACATGCATTAGTTTGTTCAAGTAAAGCAAATTTTTCAAAAAAAATATAAATAATACATGTGAGAAAAAAAATATAAATAATACATGTGAGACATGGTAAGAGATGAGATAAGAAAATTTTCCTTCCAATTGCAATGCATGATAAGGGTTTTCCATCTAATGTTGTGGTCCTCATCCAAGTAGTTAATGAGGCATTGATGACATGCCCAACATCTAATGCTACACTTAATCTACAGGAATTTTGTCTCCTGCCCAACATCGAATCCTACACTTATTCTTCAAGAATTTGTCTCCTTATTGTCTTTGGGTGCTTTTACATCTAATCCTACACTTATTCTTCAAGAATTTGTCTTCTTATTGTCTTTGGTTGCTTTTAAATTATACTTGGTTCACAGCACTTGCTCTTTATTCCTTTCATTAATCTTACCCCAGTACAACTATGTTTATCACTTGTTACGACACACTTTAATGTTGCATTTCATTTTATGTTAAACAGCAAATGGACTCATCCAAAATAAAACACGTCATTATTATTGTTTGCAGCCTTTTCCAGGCATAGGTAAAAAGGAAAGGATTCATCCAAAAACTAAAAAATGTGCCATTATTCGTTACAACGTTTTCCAGACAGGTACAAAGGAAAGGCAAACGCTGTACAGTTAACTAGATCTCTTTTCTATATTATATTTTATATTTTTTAATATAATCAAATTTATAATCTTACCATATTTATATTTCACTGCATATAAAGGCAATGTGGAAAGCTACCAAGAAGGCATAGGGTAAAAAAGGAAAAGATTCATCCAAAAATTAAAAAATGTGCCAATATTCGTTACAACGTTTTCCAGACATAGGTACAAAGGAAAGGCAAACTTTGTACAGTTTAGTTTGTACAGTTTAGTAGATCTCTTTTCTATATTATATTTAATATTTTTCTAATATAATCAAATTTATAATCTTACAATATTTATATTTCACTACGTATAAAGGCAATGTGAAAAGCTACCAAGAACAACTTAATGGGAAAAAGCACTACCCTGATATTATTATAATATGATTAACCTATAATCTTATCTTAGTATTTCAGTATTTCCCTACACAAGTGCAGTATGAAAAATTGAAAAGTTATCCACAGCAACTTTGGGCAAAAGCAAGCACTATCTTGAGTGCTTGCTAGATTAAGTCACGGATTCAAGCAATTAACATTGACCCATCAGTAACAAAGGCTCGCTAGCAGTAGGTCAATGATTCAAACCAAATTAACAATGGCTCATAAGTAACCATGGCATCATGCCATTATTTTATAGGTGAACCTAACCATTCCCTTCCAAAGAACCAATGAGGGATTTCGTAGGCTTTTCATGACCCAAGAGAGGACCTTTGAAAAGATTGGCAGTGACCTTATAAGTATTTTCAAAAGTTTATACACACTTTGGGTAATGCATTATAACATTTAGTTACATTTTGGTCTCAGTTTTACTTTCAACGGTGGCATGAACAAACTTATTTACCAGTGCCACGACCTTTTGTTGTGTCATGTGCATCTAGCTCTTTATGTTTCTTTGGCTGGGATTGATTTGGCTTTTCATTCATCATCACATTATATTGTTTTTTGCTTCTTGGTTTGGTTTTAACCTAAGTTGCACTGAAACGGATACAGGAACAGGGTTTGAAATGGATATGGCAAATTTTCAAAAAATCTTGATACGAACGGAAAGGAAATGGCATATATATATATGAATGATAAAATAAAAATTTCATATTATCATTCATCTTTTAATCTTTAGATTCTAGATTCCATATTTAAAAATACATAATCATCATCATAAATTCAACATAAACAAATTATCATCATCAATTCAGTATAAACATTGTCGTCATCATCATCAATTCAGTATAAACATTGTCGTCATCATCATCAATGATTATTATAACATTCAAGTTGGCACCTTTGATTAAAATGTCAATAGCCACTCACAGTTTAAAGGAATATGAGATTGTTTTTAGAGTCACATCATACTTCATGAAATTATATATTTTTCTAATGAATTTGACAGCACTAACACAAACGCAACACAGTGAATTTAACTTTGTAAATAGTATGTTGCATAGTATCTTGGTCTAGGCTCTAAGGGAGTCATGACATAAAAATATTGTTTAGTATCACTGAATATAATGTAAATTTAGTCATTGTAAATAACAACGTCTACACATTATAAATTGGACTGTATTCCAGTAGCTACAACAGGGGATGCTCTAAAATTCACAGAAAGAAGTAAGTTGGATTTATTTATTCACAACCTAAGATCATATGACCAAGAATCAAGACGCCGCAATTTAAGCAATTAAGTATTGTGAAGTATGATACTAATAAAAAAATGTTGAGAAATTTAACCTAATGCAAAGAAACTGCCTCCACCAACCAACTTTGTGGGTAACAACATTCCTTCTTGATTTCATAGATACCTTATTAGTTTCCATTTCAAATTCCAAGTTTTCATCCTTTATATCTGGCATTGTTGAAAACTTGTTGGTAAATACCTCTATCATGTCATGAATCCTTTTTCAAGATAAATGTTCACTTTCAGATGCACTGTAATCAGTGGATATAAGGTCTACAAGGAATTCAGCTGCATTTACATGCTCTGGACTAACAAACCTGGAATATATTCTTGCAATAAAGTGCCTAGAACATTGGAAACCTAGAAACCTGGAAACGTATGCTTATTTTCTGGAAACGTGTCCAAATTTTCTGGAAACGGATCAAATTTTCTTGAAACTCCTATGAAACATTTCCAAAAAAGTGAAACATGGCGGAAACATTTCATGCCATTTTGTACACATTTCCGTATCCGAAATGCAGAACGACATTTCTGGGAGTTGGGAGCAGCATTTCCGGTAACTTGGGTTTTAACATATGTTGTCAACTGTGCAAGATCCAAAACTTCTTGCAGTTCGGCATTCTTAGATTACAAACAGCCAGGTATGGATGTTAATCAATGCAATAAATTGTATCAGTAATTATGCCATGTAGCAACATATAGACTACACGCATGAAATCAATAACAAAGCAGAAGTCATAATCTAGTGAAGACCTAGGCAGTCTTCAATGCCGTTTTATCAACTTATTGAGCAAGGGGAGACTGGCAACTACTCAAACAGATCTAGAATATCATGGAAGGAAGAATATTTACTTTACTAAGTTGTTAGATAGAGATCAGCAGTTTATCCACTGGGATTTGCACTTTGAATTGAAAGCTAGTAGGAAAAAAAAACATTAAAAAGAGCTGAAACAAATTTTGGACTGTAACTACTACATCGTGAATGTAATTGTAAAGACAGTATTGGAATCAAATAATGTCATCGTTCGGTATGATACATACATGCAAAGAAAATGCATAGAAATTTTCATCTTTCTTGTTTTCCAGATGCCTCTGAAATTTGCAGGGGCGGACAAGAATAGAAATGAAAGAAAACAGAGAAGCCGTAAGTTATAACAATATTAAGCCACTCTGTCTCTTGTCACCTTTGTCACCTTAGTCACCACATTTGGCAATATTTGAGGGAAAATTTTGAAATTCACCAAATCTCAAGCACTGGCAAATATAATGGAAATTCCAAGTATAATGGTGAATTTTCAGGAAGTTACACCAAAATTCATTTGATTCTCTTTATTGAACGAGAAGGTAAATTTTATCATCTTTTTACTAGCAATTTTTTTTGTTAGTTTCATTGTCATCAAATTTGAACACGAACATGAACCCAGTTACTTAGCTAGTCACCAACCTTTTTATGTCTTTTCCAAGTCACATAACAGAACCAGATCAGGAAGAAAACTTCATTTCAAAATATGAAGAATCACCTCGTTATCCTATATCACAAACCAAGCAAATGCCAATAAAAACTCAATCAGACAATACCTAAATAGCAGATAAGAATTACCTGTATGTTCTTTCGCAGTAGACAAGCTTTTTTCTGAAGCTACGTTTTTATCATTTTATGTAAACATGCAATTTGTGAACACAGAAATAATTGCCCAAAAGCTGTATAACAGACTTTGTCATACCTTTTAAATAGTATTAAAATTACTATTTTCTGATCTACAAATGGATTTCAGAATCATAATCCTAGGCTTACAAATTCAGAATGCACAAGTATCTATCCGACTTTTGCTTAACCGAAATGCTGGGTTCACCCAAGTTCCACAACTACATTGCAAGCCTGCCCAGTTGAAATAGCCCAAACGAGCTTTGCAACCAGCACAGGTAAGTTTGCCTTCAACAGCGCCTTCTTGAACTATTTAAACAATTGAAAACTCCTTATCAGCTCATACTGAAGATTATAGGAGAGCAAAATGCCAATAAACATTACAGAATACAGAGTATGCTAACAAAGATTAGTGCTTGAAGATGAATAATACCTGCTTCCATCCACTGCATTGGTTCCACAAATATTGATGAGCAGTCTAGTTTCCTCTCTGTCTGTGACAAATTGCTTGCACTCCTCCTTTTCCCCTTATAATGCATTTCTCCTTCCCCTGGACTGTGAGAGACTTCACTTTCCTGTGATGCAACAATTCTTCTGCATTTCTTGCAACGATATAATATGCTTGGGTTCTGCTCCACCTTCATCTGGGACTCATCGGTTTCCATTGGAAGAAGTATCCTGTCTGTCAAAATATTGCAGCTCACAACTTTGCCTTCCCTAACAATTGAGTCTCCTGTGACATGCAGGAATACAATTTGAATGCACAGCTTGATGCAGATCGATCTTGGAATCAACGGGTATAACTGACAATTTGGTTAAAAACTCTAAAAGGGCTAGCGTAGGAGAAAGGTCAAAAGACCTTTATTGAGAATACATTTCCTGTTTGTTGTAATGGGAATCAATACCCCAGCCTTAGGTTTCCAAAATAAATAGGAAGCTATGAATCAATCTCAGTACATGTTAATGAAACAATAGAAGGCTTTACATAATGAAAGCTGGTGAAGTCCTCGTCAGGACTTCCATATGTATTAGTGTAAATTACAAGAACTAGAATTGTCAAATGTCGATCTTATGACTTAGTTTTGTTGTTTATTTGAGAAAGGGCAAAGTGCTGAAATTGATTATTGAAGCTGCGAACATCCCCATAAATGAAGACAAGTTTTTCTCACGTTATGCACCTCGTTTGAAAAACTGAATTCTTGATGCAATCATCAATAATTCTTGATGATTGTATATCTATATATATATATATACAATCATGCATTAATCATCAAGCATGGTCATCTAATCATTTGTACTATCTTGGATTATGGATTGCATTTAGTAATATTAGGGTACAATGATAGCTGTGCACATCTTGTTTATTGGGTTTATGTTAATTATTATTATGTACGCAAACTGATGTTATCTTCATCACTCTAACATGGCATAAGAGCAGGTAAACCTTGCCCTCTGATTTTTTTTAAATCATCATTCAGAGCATGAAAATCATGGCATGAATATTGAGGATATTGGTCCAATCATTTCATCAAACACTTGGCATGCAACCTTGGTTGAAGCATTTTCTTGAACACTTGTTATTTACACTTTTATTAGTACTTGAAAGATGCTGTGGTAGAAGTTAGAACCAAACCTCCGATCTGCCTAATCCCAAGTTCAAGCTGACCCCATGCAGGCCAAGCTGTTTTTGTCACAGACTCCTGCTATAAGCCTCACACGACCTGTGCTTTTATCCCTCTCCAGGTGTCAAAGCATAAAAAACCCTGCCATGTGATTTTGTTTAAATCATCATTCTCACGGCATGAAAGCCTCACACAACCTCTGCTTTTATCCCTCTCCAGGTACCAAAGCATAAAAAAAACCCTGCCATGTGATTTTGTTTAAATCATCATTCTCCCGGCATGAATATTGAGGGTATATTGGTACAATTATTTCATCAAACACTTGGCATGCAACATTGGTTTAAGCATTTTTTCAAATGCTTGTTGCGTGCCTAGCAATTGAAAAATTCTTGGTGTGGTAAAACCAAACCTCTGATCTGCTCTCACCCAAGGTCAAGCTGTCCCCATGCAGACCAAGCTGTTTTCCTCACATAGTCCCGCTATAAACCCCAAACAACCTGTGTTTTCATCTCTCTCCAGATATTTGCTACTATACCAAAGCTATGGAAAGACAGACATACATTTATATCACAGCTCAGAGTGACCACAAAAAATCATGAAGCACATTTAGCTTGTGTTACTTGTCTACAGCAATTTTTCCCTCCCTCACATAGCTCAGTGTGCTAGTGAGTTCGGCACTGCACTCCGTCCCATCACAGATTGCAGCAATTTATAGCACTGTTCTACAGCTTCATGGCCTTTCATGTGACTGATTATGAAGTCTCTGTATAATAGGTTACAGTCACTTCAAAAGAAAACTTTTTTTAAACTGATGAAAGAACATTTTAATCTTTTTTGGCTACAGTATACAGAACATATTTAAAAAAGATGAGATATAGAAATCTCATGGGCTGTAGGAGCAGTTTTTAATGCTTCAAGATCCTTTTCAAGCAATCAAATTTATATAAGGGTTTTATCATTTCAAGGATAGAGGACATGCACTTAGCGAACGGAGCTACCACTTAAACCCAATCAAGGGAATTAACCCATGAATGAGAACTGACGGAGAATTCAAATATAGATAAGTCAGAAGTTCAGAACAATGGAGATGATGGTCCTTATGCAAAACATAAGGCATAGAAACAAAAGACTCTGCACCATAGCTAATCTACAATGGTATGAATAGACATAAACCCCAAAAACATTTCTGTATTTAACAACTACCCAACACAGAATAATACATTGCAAGCACAAATAACAACCCCCAAAATATCACATGATATTGTAGGCCGGGGCGAAAAAACAACCAAGCACAATGACTTGCAAGTAGATATGCCAACCAAAAAGGCAAACAGGGAATCATAACGCATTCCTCAAAGCGGAAAAAATCAACAATCATGTTGGTATCAACATAATTGATAAACTAGAAGTCCATGGCAGACTACTTACTATCATCAACTGTGAACTATAGTTGACTGCCAATGTCAGAAATAGACCTGGACACTAAAACCTATGAACCAAATTCACAGAAAACTTGCAACAATAGTATATAACAGACGTGGGAGTGGAAACTTACCTTGAATTAAGAAAGAGCTAAAGCCCAGAAGCGTCCAGCAATGCGAGAATTCAAGTTCGATAGTCTAAAAGGCTAAGGGGGGTGCTTAATTTATATGTTGGTGTGTGATGATGAAAGATATATGTTGGTGTGTGATGATGAAAGATTCGAGCCACATGGTTGAGGGTACTAATAGTGCATGGTATGGTCTTTTCGTCCGATCAAGGATCATATGGTGGTCTCTTTGATATGATCGAGGACCAGTCAACTAGAATGGTATGTCGTTTCTTTTTAATTTATTTAAAAAATATAATTAAATTATAAAAATTGGTAATTTGCGAAAGTGATTTAGGTATTCAATAATTTTTAAATGTGAAAAGAAATTAGTTTAAGTGGTATGGTCCACGATTTGTGTCTAAATAGTGTGGGTTCAAGTGTGGAGATGTGTTGGTCTTTGTGGCATTTATGAAATGTTGGTTTTACCCAATGGAATAGTTGTCAACTTCGAATGTTATGTTGTAGTGGTGTAAATATTTGTAAACATTTACATTTCAACTCAATTAAAAATTAATAAAAGGATCATGTTGACATAAGTTTATGGATATATCTAGAAACTTATATCAAAATTCAATGTGTTATATTGTAATTTTGTTTGTTTGTAGTGGTTCACTTTTAAACATATCTTTGGGGTGTGATGGTTCACATTTAAACAGACTTCGCATCTAAATACAAACTTTGGTGGTTCTCTTTGTGGTGCAGTGGATCTTTTCTCTATGGTGGTATGTGGTGCGTATATGAACTTTGTCACCATACATATGCGATGTGTATATAATATTTGTGGCCATTATAATTATGTGATTGCTTCGGGATATTTGATCTTTAGCGGTGTGTATATAAACATACATTTGCAGTGCATACATAAACTTTGTGCATGCATTTGTGTGTGTAAAAAAATTAAACATACATATGCAATGTGTATATAAACTTTGTACATACATTTGCATGTGTATATAAACATACATATGCACTGCATATATAAACTATGTTTCTGGATTTTTAAATATAATACATATCTCTGCGTACACTCAGATTATCTTTGCGATGCGGGTCAATACTTTCTACAGTGCGCTCAGATTATTTCATAGTGAGACTGGGCAAACCCTTAAATCTCCATGTTATGGGTGAAACATAAAGGTGATCTGAGGTTGTAGCATATCTTTGTACGAGTTTCTATGTGGATCTTGGTGGAAGTATCTCTGCAATGTTGTAATCTTGGTGTGAGTCAACTGGTCTCCTCAAACATTCCAAGTGCATCGGTTATTTTCCCTCTTCTTCCTAATAAAATTTATTGGTTAAAATATGAGTACTTCTCCCCATATTTCGAAGCCTACCTCTAGTAGAGGGAGGCCAAGAAAAATTACCCTAGAGAGTCTCTATGAATACATTGAATCTTTAGAACAACGAAGATAAGCAACACAAGCAATAATTGTCTACATTGCTTACAAAACATAAAGTTCAATTATCTACAATGCTTAGCAATAATTACAAATCATTAGAAGATAAAATTACAACTTTCAAGGCTGAAATCCAAAGAATGAAAGATAGGA
Source organism: Pinus taeda (assembly GCA_000404065.3). Lineage (NCBI taxonomy): Eukaryota > Viridiplantae > Streptophyta > Pinopsida > Pinales > Pinaceae > Pinus > Pinus taeda. Next base: position 26,964 of record APFE031073397.1, on the reverse strand, counting down.
TGCAAGATTTAGAACACAAACAAATAATCAATGGTCTAAGAAAATTACACCTTGAGAAACGAGATTAAAGAATTAAAAGAAAAACTAGATACTAATTCATCCCTAAGTAGCACAACGAATCAACTAGATATCAAACCCTTAAAAGAGGAAATGAACAAATTAATTGAACTGGGTCATGAACAACACAAAAGAGCCCTGAACCTTATAATTGTTGTTATAAAATAACAAAAAGATGAGGACGAATTAGAAATAGTAAAAGAACAACTAAAATCTCTCTCACAAATTCAAACAAAAGCACAAAGGATGGGAAAGATTCTTGAGCATAAGCATAGACTAATTTGTGTTGAGATACGTTGCAATGACCACAAATTAGATATACTTAATAAATATCCAAGCCTAAAGGGTCAGTAATCTTTATAAATGAAGATCTTATCCCGGAAGACCAAGTTGAACTAAGGAAAGAGGTCCAAAAGGTAAAGGAGGCAAGAAAGGAAGGAAAATGGGAAATCATTAGAAATAGAAAAGTTATTATTAGAGATAGTGTCCAAAATAAAAGTGATAAATAGGAATTAGGAACACTCCAGATCCTCTTTTGGAATTGTCGTGGTTTTCCATGGCATAAAGGTCCTACGGTAAGTTGGATTCTGAGTGATATTGATTTTATTCTCTTAATTGAAACATGGGAGTATGACGAATCTAGGGTTCCCCCGCATCGATGGTTTCATTCTTTGTTCTACTTGGAACAGGAAATCCTCTCACAGAGGCGTAGGTGGTATAGTCTGTTATATAAAAAATAGCATTACTTCCCACATTCGGCTTCATAAGTTTAACCCCCTCAATTAGTATGTTTGGATCGAAATCTCTGACTCTAATACTAATAGGAAATTTCTTGCAATTTATTATTTTTCTCCTATCAACTCTACCTCCTATAAGAAGAACAACCTGAATAAAACTTTTCCCTTCATTACCTTAGTACAGGATATCCACAGGCTAAGGAATGAAGGTAGCATCCTTTTCTCAAATTGCTACTAACCAAGCCACTCTATTAAGTAATAAATCTAACCCTAACCCCCTATGGCTTGATGAGGATTGTGACTTAGCTAGTAACTTCAAAAGAAATTTTGAAGACACTATTGAGAACATATTTGGTATTGAGATAATCAAGCTTTACAATTCTAAAGACTTGATTATTTGTAATGGGATTAATAAGTGGCTTACCTCTTGCTAGATGACTTGTATTCATGGGCACAACAACAATTTTGTGGACTAAGTGAAATCTGATACCGAGGTTCACAACCGTATTTCTAATTTTGACCTCCTTAATGACCATGAGCCTGACTCTGACCACGGACCTCTATCCTTAACCCTTAACCTTGATATATACACCAACCACATGCAAAAGAATGATGAGAGCCAAAGACACATTCTTTGACAAAGGCAAAAGGGATATCTTCTTAAAAGATTTAACAAGGGATTTATATTTCTTAACATATAATGATAACATGATCACATCTACCAAAATTTTATTATTATCCTTTCCACTACCATTAATAAATTATCTACTTAGGTATCATATAAAAAGAACAGTTGAACTTCCAAACTCCTAGAAAAAAATTAGTTTAGATGAGTACAAAATTGGCATATTTCTGACACTATCAAACTCCTAGAAAAAAATCAGTTCATATGAGTATAAACTTGTCATATTTCTGACACTATCAAAATTTGGCCCCTAATGAATCTTTTAGATTCCTCAAGGTTCTGTTGTAGGAATATTCCTTTAGAATCTAGAATATTCTCCTAGAATATTTTGTGGAATATTCTTGTCTTGATAAATGTGATTGTGCAGGACCCCCTTATCCTGGTTCAAATTCATGCTCTTTGTTCCACTCGTGTTCTCCTTCGCATGGCAGAAGCTGACTTATATACCATGTTTGTGACGTCAATTTCAAAGTCAACCTCGTTGGCATCTCATTCGGTGTGTTTGTGGTAAGTACATATGACCTGGTAGGGCTCTGGGTTCAACCCACGCTTGTGACGTATTTTGGTTAGAAAATAAGGTCTTTCGTTTTGATTTTACCTCGAGTTGGGTTTATTTTTGTTGGTGTTTTGTATGAATTGGTGATTGTATTTAGTTATGGGGTTGCCTATTGGGTGAGCCAGCTAGATGACTAGGCAGATTCGATCCCCGATGGCCCCCCCAACATATATAATGTGTCATTTAATAAGCGGCAAGGTTGGCGGGTCTATCGGGCCTGCCACCTTATTATATTTTGTTTTTTTTTAATTTCATTGTCAATAATAAAAAACTGTCACTAGGATTTTGGGGGTTACCGGAAAAATTAAGTAGGCAACAATTTGACCACTTCCGTTTGCTGTTAAGTACTAAAATTTCACTCAGTTAGTTGCCGCCAATTTTAGTAGATTTAGCCATATCTCTAGATTTAGTGAAGCCTCCAAATTTAGTTGGTGACAAAAAACCTGAAACTTTGACTTGAACTTTGACTAACAGTATCTCACTTATATGAATTCGAGTTTGATTATTGTTTGCATCATTGGGATCAGGATGACGAGCCCTTCGATCTCGTCCTAGTTTCTATAAAATCCATAGACTTCGATGTTTTAGCCTCTCCAAAGCCACCTGGATCGTTCCTCCCCACTAAGGATCTTTTTGTCCCCAAAAAGCATAAACATGATTGCAATATCGATCTGCATAACAGATACATCTGATAAACCAACTTCCCTTTCCTTCTCCTTTGTACTTCGGAACAAAAAATGATGACACCAACACCTATATCATATGCAAAACTTGTACTGCTAAAATATGTTCAATTACAAGATCAAACATGACCCAAGCAAACCCCATACTTTACAAGAGTTTATAGAACACTCATGGTCAAGTTTACATCATAAACCATTTCCCAAGATGTCAACTCAAAGGCCAAAAATATCACCATGTTGCATTCATAAGTGATGGTAAACACTTCACCACTTTTACAAAAATTTCACATGTGATTTACAAAATGTGGCCATGCTCAAAAAATATTTTGATGCCACCATTTCTCACCCAACCAAGTGAATGGGTCTTCTCCCTTTAGCTGAATCTCTTGAACAACTTCACCAGCTAATTCCTTCATAGGTTCTTTTTGGTAATGGAGTTCCCAACATGTGGCTCCTTGATGACCACTCTCATTGCAGTGATGGAAATGGTTCTTCCTCCTCCATACTTTCCTAACCTTCTTTGAACGATTGTTTCTGGGGCATCTCTGACAAAGAGAACTTGCCTTATCTCTTCCAATGGAATCCTCACTATCATTGGAATGTTGTGATGTGCTCTCAACATCCATCATTGATTGGTCATTGATTGTCTTGGAACATTCTCCAACATCCTTTCTGACATAACCAAGCCCAGCATAACAAGATAAATCCTCCACTTTGATGGGATTCACAATGCCCTGGCCGTTAATGTCGAGGCCCTTTCCTTGATACCCCATTTTTTTCAATAATTTTGAATCAATTCTTTTACTTTGTTTTTAAAAAGCAACAAAATCGTCATCATAAAGAGAACATGAAACTAAAGTATCACTTTTTACCTCATGTGTTGAATCTGAAGTGGGTGATGATGACTTGTTACATTGCAACTTTTTCAAGACCTCCTCCTTGGCTTTTAAATGATGTTGCAAACTTTGTTTCTCCTTTTCTACTTCTTGTAGGAGTGTCCTAAGTTCAACATTATATGCTTGAATGCTTTGGTTGATCTCCTCAAGTTCTTGGAGCCATGCAGTATTTAGTGCTCTTCTCATCTTTGGCACAACATTTGTTGCAATCTTCTTCTCATCACCTGAATCATAACCCAAGTCAATAGGTCCATCACCTACAATCCCAAGAGTTGTGATCTTCATCTTATCACCTGAGTTAGATTCTTGGTCTTGTTGTATCGTGGCTATTGTCTTCTACTTCTCTTTTCTTCCATTCCTCTTTGGCTTCAATTCTAGATGCAGTTTCCAGCAATGATCCTCATCATGTCCTTCTTTCTCACAATGAGTACAAGAGGGCTTTGCTCCCTTTTTCCTTGTTGTCGTTTCCTTCTTTACATAGTTTCCATGTTCATACTTTCTCCTGGTTTCAAGGTGGATGGCTTTCACACTACCCAAGTCAAGAGTAGTGGGTTCAAATAGTAACAAATAATTTTGGAGATAATCATGTAAAGAACTAATATACTTCATCAAAGTATTAGGTGAATTTAAAGGAATGCCCAATGTTAAAGCTTGTTTTCTAAATTCTTCTGTGAAAATTTAAACATCTTGACCTTTGGCTTGTTTTAAATGTTGTCATTCTATCATGGTTTTCTGCCGATATGCTAATGGATAAAATTTCCCTTTTAGAGCATAAATAAATTTAGACCGGGAAGAGAGGAGTTTACCCACATGCTTACTGCCTTTCTGAAGTTTTTTCTCCCACCATATGAGAGTGGTTCCCCCCAGTTGAAGAGATGCTAACTATATCTTGGCCTCATCTTCTTTAATTTGTTGAATCCAACAATACACTTCAATCTGTCTAATCCATTTATTTAGCTTTTCTGCATTGAAATATATGTTAAACATAGGAAAATCAAACTTTACATCTAGCTTGAAAAAGGGATTTTTATGAGCTTTTCAAATGTTAGAATGATGAGAAGATGAAGAAGGAGAGGAGCCTTCATTAGTAGAAGTAGATGGAGGTTCGGGAGGTTCTTCTCCATTCCCTTGATTTACTGAAGCATGATATTCTGCTAGTTCTTTTTCCTTCTCCTGCTTTACCATTGTCTTCTCGTATTCTGCAAATAATTTTCCACTATGTTGGCCATGGTGTAAAAATATTTACGAAAAGCTTGCTCTTCCTCCATATGAGCATCATGATTTTCCATTTTCCTTCTTCGTGTTGCACATCGTTCTTCTGGATCAAAGGAATTAAGTTTACCTTCACCCTTTTTGAGTTTTTCCCTAGTTATCATGCACTGCAATTCATATCAGAAGAAGACTTGCTCTGATACCAAACTTGATCTAGGATCTTTTAGTTCATTGATGTAATCAAAATTGCATTTAAAAAGAGCATGAAAACCACATGTGCATACACTTTAAAGAAGAGGAAAAGCAAAGGCAACCACAAAGACAAAGAACACACAAAACTTGATAATGGAGTTCGTCCAATGTGGACTACATCTTCAGGCCCTGTTCAAAGTGGGGAAGCCTCTTCATTCATCAACAAAAAAAACAAATGAATACATCGAAAAAATACACATTATACCTCCAAATCTGGGGATGGATTGAAAATTGGCTGCTCATATAAGAAAAATGTTTGTGCCATCAGATTCCAAGAAAACAATCATGAATTTTGAGTATAAACACGACCCTTTTCGTCACGGTCAAATCTGGGCTCTCCAAGAATCTTTTAGATTCCTCACAAGATTCTCTTCTAGAGATGGGAAGAAAATTGGCAGCTTAGATGAAGAAACAAACTGCACCATCAAAATCTTAGCGAAAAATTGGTTTAGATGAGTATAAACTTGGCATATTTCTGACACTGTCCAAATTTGACCCCCGGGGAATCTTTTAGATTCTTGAAGATTTTGTTGCGAGAATATTCCTTTAGAACCTAGAATATTCTCCTAGAATATGTTGTGGAATATTCTCCACTTGTTTTCTCCTATGCATGGCATAGGTTGACTTATATACCATTTTTGTGGCGTCAATTTCAAAGCCAATGTCACTGGCATTTCGACTGGTGTGTTTGTGGTAAGGGTGTATGGCCTGGCAGGTTCCCGGGTTCAACCCACGCTTGCGATGTATTTTGGTTAGAAAAAAAGGTTTTTCGTTTGGTTTTACTGCCAAATTGGGTTTATTTTGGTTGGTGTTTTGTATGAATTAGTGGTCGTATTCAGTTATGGGGTCGTCGGTCAGGGGGGCCAGCCAGCTCGCCAAGCAGGTTCTACCCCCGCTAGCCCCCCCAACATATATAATGTGTCATTTAATGGGAAGCTTATTATATATATATTTTTTAAATTTCATTGTCAATAATAAAAAATTGTAGCCAGATTTTTAGGGGTTACTGACAAAATTAAGTAGGTGACAATTTGACCACTTCCATCCGCCGGTAAGTACCAAAACATCACTTAGTTAGCAACTGCCAATTTTAGTGGAGTCTACCAAATTTAGTTGGACTTCCAGATTTAGTGAAAGCTCCAAATTGAGCCGACGACAAAAACCCAAGAACTTTGGCTGACAATATCTTGCTAATATGAAGTCGAATTTGAGTGTCATCTACATTGTTGGAATCAAGATGACGAGCTCTTCAATCTGGTCCTAGTTTCAATGAAATACACAAGCTTTGATTTTTAGCCTCTCCAAAGCCACCTAGATTAGGGATAAAGGAGGAGATCATCTTGGAGAATAAGGATAATATTAAAAACACTGTCACTTTTAAATTTAAGAATAAATTGTGGAGTGAAAAGTAGTTAGAGGGGAAAAGGAAGCTAAGGTATTATAAGGAGGTGATCAACCCCACCCTTTCTAACCAAAATTACCTTTATGTCTTAACCAATGCTAAGAAGAAAATGAACATTGCAAAGATAAGAATTAATTTTCATGAGCTTTGAAGTGAAATCGGGCATTGTCACTATTCCTAAAACACCTTGGGATGAAAGAATTGCCTCCTCCGTGATACTAAGATAGTCGAAGCTGAAAAGCATTTTTCTCTTGGATTTACTAGCCCTTACTCACATTCGTCCCCCTTTTCAAAACATTTGCCACACTACCAACCTTCTTGACTTGTTAAGTCAACAAAACTGCAGTGCCCTCAAAATGCTTCTCTCTCTTCATTTTTATCACAGGAATAAAATATTAAATCATCTCAATTAATCACTCCTTTCTTAGAGTCCGGTAGGCAATATTGGTCTTAGTGGACATTAATCATCATCATCATCATTAATAAATTACCAATAATATTTTGGATAAAATAAAATTATAATATACATATCATATTAAAATATATAACAAA
>APFE031073397.1:0-19236 GCA_000404065.3 Pinus taeda | reverse complement strand
ATGGGTCAATACCATGCTTATCAATGCCACATACCCAAAAACTATAACTCATTTCACAATCAAAATATTTTATTTTAAATATTATAACATTATTTTAACTAAATCTAAAAGTCAATATGTTATAATTGCTTTTGAAATATATATCAAATTTATCGTATAAATTAAAATAATAATTCTAAGCTATATTTAAATTTAATTAATAAACACATAAAAGCTTAATACTTACAATATCACAAGATTGCTTTGACCATCGGATTTATCCAACCCCCCATTTTACCAGGGATAATGAACTTGTTAAATAGGGCTTTTTACCAAATAACCTTTGAACCAATACCATGGTTAATCAATACCACGTACCAAAAAGACCATGCATTTCACAATCAAATATTATTTAATTTAATTTAATTTTATAACATTTTTTTAATTAAATCCAAAATAAATAAATAAAAAAAGGTTATGATTACTTTAGATATATATCTAAACCCTTAATCCTTGCCACTACTAAACTCAAGGTTTTAATTAAATTAAAAATGGGAACACTTATATATAGAGAGATGTGAAATCTATAAGGTTATAATTACTTTAGAGATATATCTAAACACTCAATCCTCACTACTACTCAATCAGTGTTTTAATTAAATTTAAAATGGGAATATTTTTATATAGAGAGATGTAAAATTTATATAATACTAGCCTAGAGTCATCTTAACTTTGTATCTACCAAGTGTGGAGAGGTATCAAATCTCCCTTAACTTTAAAAGAGGTTAGCATTTCACGAGATTTGATCGTTATCGATGTTTGATAGATCTAAAGTTAAGTTGAATCCAAACTGATTCATAATTAAAAAAGAGTTAAGTTATTAAAGGTATATTCAAAATTTTAAAAAACGTATTTAAAAAGGCACTAATTTTCTAGCTTTATAACAACATGCCAAGCCTCTGCAAAGATTTAAATTTTACCAAGTTTTCTTGAATACGATTCCCTTTCTCATTACGTTGATAGGTGTTCTTATTCTGAGGTGATTCTTATAGACACTGTAGAGATTCGTCCCCCATCACTGTAGATATTTGGATGACGACACCGGAGTCATGGGAGACCTTGAAAGATGCCTCTAAAAGGTTAACAAATAAATTTACAAGTTTAAATAAGGAAATTGAGAATGTTGATTCATACAAGGAAAAGATTGAAAGGATCTTTATTTCTGCCAAAGAGAAAGCAAAGAAGATCGAGGACAACTTTTATAAAGGTGCTTCCAACAAAGAGAATTCAAAGCACATGGAAAGCAACATTTATGGTTCTACCAAGGGAAAAAATTATGATGTCGAGGAGAAGATGAAAGACGCAGGAGAGAAAGCCTTGAAAAGTACAATTGAGACTTATGATTCTAACAAAGAGTCCATGAAGAGGGTAGGAGATTTGTTGGAAATATTGAGGGGGGGTGAATCAGTATTTCTTTTCAATTTCTATTTTTATCAGTTAAATCATTTATATTTAGAACACAAAATGAACAATGGGAATAAATGCTTTTATTAATACAATCTTTACAATAAATCAGGTACAATATATATAGGGCTCCAACCCTTGATGAAGACACCGATCTTCAATCTCATAGGCTCCAACTTGTTTCCAAGCACCAACTTGGTCTTTTGTGAGGCTCCAACCTCTAGGGCACAAACCCTATATTCTCAAGGCACCAACCTTGTGCTTAGGAGCACCAACTCCAAGGACACCAATCCTTCCAATTCTGAGGCACCAACCCCAAGGGCTCCAACCCTATCTTGTCAAGTCACCTACCTTGTTTGTTCAAGGCTCCAACCTTCAGGGCACCACCCCTCTAGGCTCCAACCCACTGCTATATTTTGTTTATATTTGTTTGATAGTAATTCTCTGCTCCCAAAATCTTCTTCACTGACTTCTATCAATCTACAGCTTCACTACTACATTAATGACAACCTTTTCTCAAAGAAAGTATCACCATTGCTCTTCATTATACCCAAGCAAAATCTCCAAGTCACATCATGATGACTAATACATCATGGTCTTCAATAGTCCCCACACAACTTCAATGTGTCTACAATGAAATGCACTGAGCTCTACACAAAAAAAAAACTCTCTGTTTCAAGCCTTTGTTCTTACTGTCACAGGAAATGCTTCAGGAGTGACTACTTCAGGAGTAATTGCTTCAGGAGTGACTTTTTTAGAGGAGTGACTGTCGCGGTTTCATATTGTGTGTTCAATTAAAGACAACCCTGTTCATAATCAGATAATATTCTTAGATCTACAAAGCGTCCTTTTGAACTATTATCTGAATCACACTAACATAGGTCTAAGCTTTTCAATAAGTAACCCAGTCAACAGAATGTTCGACCTTCGCCTTCATTCTTCTTCCGCTGGACCTTTCAGCTTCCTTCTTCTTCCGCTGGACCTTTCAGCTTCCTTCTTCGCTTTCCACTTTTGTTCGCTCGACCTTTGACTTTCTTTCTATTGTTCCTTTGGCTTCCTCTGTCTCTTCAAGTTCACGTGTTGTGAACTTCTTTATTTTCTATTTTTGTGCCCGAGATAGATACTCAGAACTGAAGAATTTTAACTCCCTTTTATACGAGTTTCACCAATGACAAAAGGACACATCTATTGGAGGGAGGCCTACTTGTATATTAAAAATATATATCATAGAGTCTTTTATCCATATACTTGATTATTCACAGAAAACCATATAAGAGTTGTTATACCCACATGGAGATCCCACATGCCACGTCATTACCTTTAATCGCAATAGAAACTTCATGAAAAATCGGAGTTATTCCTTTAATCCCACAAACGAACGTTGGTCCCACCTAAACACACAAGACCGGACCGCAAATAAAATAAACTCGTTTCCATAAACTTCTCGGGTTCACTCAGTCCCAAGTCTTATCGGACTAATTCTCCACCGTTTATTTCATCATTAATCTGACAGTTGTTGATCCACCCAATCGACAAACCCAATCGTTGATCCTCCACCATTTGATCAAGGCATGCTAGATCCAATGGTTCACAACGATATTGGTCGGGGAACTTGCGCATGCTTAATCGCCTTTATAGAGCCGATAAGTAAATCCTTCATCTATAAAATTTTGTGTCTATTTTTAGATTTAACTTTCGATTACTTTATGATCTGATATACATTGGATATACGAGGTCATCAAATCTACGGCTTGCGGGTCTTCAACTAGCCCACAGGTTAAAAAACAGAGATCGACAGCTAGGATTTGGAAATGAGATCGATGTAAGCGTTTGAAAATGAGAGCAACGGCTAGGATTTAGCGCGAGCCTTCACTCTTCCTCTCTTCCAATAGTTGTTGCTCCTGTGGCTTCTCTTCACTATTCCGCTCTTCCGATAGCTATTGCTCCTGTGACTTCTCTTCACTCTTCCATTCTTCCGATAGTTGTTGCTCTTGTGGCTTATCTTCCTATGACCTCCTATAACTTTGTTTATGCTCCCCCGATGTTTTCTTCCTATTGGTTCTTCTTGGGCATAAATTACATGTGATACTTATGATATGGATCCTCCGATTTTTTCTTCTTTACTCCTCTCTTATCGTTTTTTTCTCTTTGTTATTTCGATAACACTTACCCTTGGACATATGTGATAACGTGTTTTTCTTGCTCCGATGACTTGTTTCTTTGATGGCTTTCGATAAACTCTTTATCTTACTCTTTGGCTTCACGATGGCTTCTCCTCTTTGGCTTTTTTCTCCTGTTGCTTCGCGGATCTAATACTTCTATAAACTCTTCATCTTACTCTTTGGCTTCACGATGGCTTCTCCTCTTTGGCTTCTTGCTCCTATTACTTCACGGATCTACTACTTCTATTTTGTCTATATATATATATATATATAATATATAATATAATATATATATATATATTATATATATATATATATATATATAATATCTAGATATTCAATCCACTTGGGTCCTCCATCTCATCATATCATTATATATCAAACTTTCATCACTATGAGCATTATGATCAATGGGCATCAATGGGCAATCATGTATCAAAGAATTTGCCATCACAAATACTGGTATATTGACATCAATGACAACCTAGATTAACAGTCTCCACCTTTGTCATTGATGGCAATATTCTTCTTCTCTTCCCCTTTGACATCAATGGCAAAGGAGTGCACAAGGACTCCCCCTGTCGTGGTGCTCTTCTTTTTACTCAAGATAGAAGGATTGTTGCCTCATCATCAGCTAGCACATTATCCCTTTTGTATGTCTCAAAAAACTACTTTATCATGGATTCAACAATACTTAAAGATGCTCCATTTCAATGCTTCCAAATAGACTCCAAATAGCCATACACCTAATGTACAAGTCCAAGTTTTTATGCTTCTACAATCCGAATTTTGTTGCCTTCATAGTCAGAATTAAGGAGTCTTTATAGTCTGGATCAGGATATGACGCCACTGAAATTTCTATCTTTCTTAATATCCAAGTTCCTTTGTACCTATGTGCTTCTCCTTAAGTTATTGAGCTATATTCGACTACACAACATTCTCCTTTCTATAGCCCTTTTCATGAGCCATCTTTTCCTTGTGTTCTAAAAGTGACTCTCTGCAAGTTATCTCCACTAGCAGATTTTGATTTCCAATTTGTAACTGTCTTTTAAATTCTTTTTATTGATTGACATCTTTTGCAATGCTTCAGTTTTTTTAGATGCTACCAACTGCTCTTACTTCAAGCTCCATTCCCAGATGTATCTGTTTGTTTGAAGGTTGCCTCTATTTGTGTCCACAATCTACCTGTTATCACATCAAATCCCTAAGTCGAGATATTTAACATCTGTAATAACAGAAACATAGTTATTTGCATTATTAGCATTAGATGGCCTTCTCTGCTGCTCCAATTTCTGCTTAGTGATCAAGTGGAAAACATCTTCAATAACATTCCATTGGATAGTTAGGAGATCATGCTTTTCAATGGAGTGTTCCTGAGAGATGATCTTATCAAAGAATGATTATCAATATAGCTCATCAAGGATTTCATAAGGATCCATCCATGAATAACTTTTGCAAGAAAGACTAATCAGCATAAGCTCCCCCTAACTGTATGCTTTTGGTAAAAATCTATCATCAAACACTTGGAATATCAAGGATATCTTCATCAAGTCAACAACATGTGTTGTTGGTTGGAGAGTTCAGGAGATTTTCAAATTGTATTTTCTTTCTTCTCCATACTTGTATAACTTTCTTTTCTGGCATAGTTCTAGCTTGAGAAAGTGCCCAAATCAAGTTATAATTACGTGCCATATGACCAATGCTATGACACTTGAAGCACTCTATGTTGTTCTTGAATAAGAATTCATGACTTCTTCTTGGAAAATTGCTTCTCGGAGATTGATGGGGACCATTATATTTATCTTTGTGATATTCCCTACAATCTTTTGCCATGTGTCTAAATTTTGTACAAAAATAACAATAACCAAGAAATAAACTTTGGTATCTCGGAGGTGGAGATTTCCTTGATGTACTTCTGAAGCCTTTCTGCCTTGAGATCCTTTGATTATAAAGATTTCTTCTTGCATCCTTGACATCATCTACATTTATTCTTAGAATAGGATTTCCTTCATTGTTTCCTTGACTCTTATCCTTTCCCTTGCTGGATCTGGGAGCATCAACATTTATTTCTGGCTTCCTCACATCCTTTTTGTTTGAAGTATGGTCACCCTTGCTTGAGGATTCACCTTCATAGCAAGAACTGATTTATCAAATGGAGATCTTTGATGGCTGAGCATGTCATCCAAGGCTTGAGAGCTCTTCAAGATTTGTCCATCCCTTCAACCTTATTCCTGAGGGAGACAATCTCTTCTTCTAATCTTTCGCAATCATTATTCTTCTTAGCAAGTTGTTTCTCAGTTTCTTCCTTGATACGAGTAGCTTCATTTGCTTCTATTTTAAGGGAGATGATATCTAACTTCATTTTGAATATTTCTTCATTTTATTTTGCTAGATTGCTCTCCATTTCTTCCTTGATTCTTGTAGCTTTACATGTTTCGGCCTTGAGAAGGTTGAGGTCATATTTTAGTTTGAATATCTCTTCATTCTTTGCTTTTAGTTGGTATATCATGGTGTTTGTCTCATTTTCTACTTCATCAACCTGTCCTTCTATGATTACCAATGCTTCCAATGTCTTCTCAGCTCCTTGTGCTAACTTTCTTGCTTCTTGTAGTTGAGATTTGAGAGAGGAGACCTCTACCTTGTACTAACCAATCTCTTCTTCAAGTTTGTTCAAGCTCTTGCGCCTTTGTTCAATCTGACATGACAAGGTATATTTATGTTTCTTTGCCTTATCCAATTGATTTTTCAGGATATGACTTCTTCATGATGCTTTCTTTTGTTTTGATGAAATTCCCTCTTAAGCTTGGCAAGCTTTTCATCCCTTTCTTGTACTTGAAGCTTAACAAGATCAACTTTCTTCCTTGTTTGGTCTTGGTCACCAGCTAGTGCTTTCTTATTAAGTTCTTAGTTTTCCTTTTTCAAATTGATAATCTCTTCCATGGCAGCCATAAGTTTAGTGAGGAGATCTTCTACAAAGTCTTTTTCATTCTCTTCATTTTCTAGGTCTTCTTTAGCCTTGAGGTCATTAATCTTATCTTCAGCTTCCTTGACGGGCTCTAGATTTGTTTCTTGTTTTCCATCATTTTCTTGACTAGAGATAATTGTCAATGCTCCTTTTGAGAGAAGATCATGAAGTTTTTCCCATATACCATTCGCTGACGAACATTTTCCTAAATTGTTCTTTATAGAATCTAGTAGCCCATTCAAGATTGCCTTCATCGCTTTTGCATTGTACTCCTTGGATTCTCCATTCATCGTGTTATCAGCAATTATTGATTCCCATACTTCAATGCCTTGAGTCTTTAAGAAATTCCTCATTCTTGATTCCCATATATCAAAGTTTTCATTGAACCATGGAGCCTTCACAAATTGGTTGACTTCTATTTTAATGGTAAAGGGAGACACATCTTTAGGAAGATTGGAGACTTTCTTCCTTGGCTTTGCCATTTTTGTTTTAATGATCAACCTTCAAGTTGTTAGGCTTTTGAGTGAAGGTACTGGCTCTGATACCAATTGTTGGAAATACTGAGAAGGGGGGGTGAATCAGTATTTATTTTCAATTGTTATTTTTACTAGTTAAATAATTTATATTTAGAACACAAAATGAACAATAGGAATAAATGCTTTTATTAATATAATCTTTACAATAAATCAAGTACAATATATATAGGGCTCCAACCCTTGATGAAGACACTGATCTTCAACCTCACAGGCTCCAACCTATTGCCAAGCAACAACTTGGCCTTTTGTGAGGCTCCAACCTCTAGGGCACCAACCCTATCTTCTCAAGGCACCAACCTTGTGTTTAGGAGCACCAACTCCAAGGACACCAATTCTTCCAATTTTGAGGCACCAACCCCAAGGACTTCGACCCTATCTTGTCAAGGCACCTACCTTGTTTGTTCGAGGCTACAACCCTCAGGGCACTAACCCTCTAGGCTCCAACCCACTGCTATATTTTGTCTAGATATGTTTGATAGTAATTCTCTGCTCCCAATATCTTCTTCACTGACTTTTGTCAATCTACAGTTTCACTACTACATTAATTACAACCTTGTCTCATAGAAGGTATCACCATTGCTCTTCATTATACCTAAGAAAAATCTCCAAGTCGCATCATGATGATTAATACATCATTGTCTTCAATAGTCTCCACACAACTTCAATGTGTCTACAAGGAATTGCACTGAGCTCTGCACAAAAACAACTCTCTGTTTCAAGCCTCTGTTCTTACTGTCACGGGAAATGCTTCAGGAGTGACTGTTTCAAGAGTAACTGCTTCAGGAGTGACTTCTTTAGAGAAGTGATTGTCGTGGTTTCATATTGTGTGTTCAATTAAAGAAAACCCTGTTCATACTCAGATACTCTTCTTAGATCTGTAGAGCATCCTTTTGAACTATTATTTGAATCACACTAACATAGGTCCGAGCTTTTCAATAAGTAACCCAGTCAACAGAATGTTCAACCTTTGCCTTCCTTCTTCTTCCGTTGGACCTTTCAGCTTCCTCCTTCTTCCACTGGACCTTTCAACTTCCTTCTTCGCTCGTTCCACCTTCAGCTTCCACTTTTCTTCGCTCCACCTTTGGCTTTCTTTCTATTGTTCCTTCGGCTTCCTCTATCTCTTCAAGTTCATGAGTTGTGAACTTATTTATGTTCTATTTTTGTGCCCAAGATAGATACTCACAACTGAAGTGTTTTAACTCACTTTTATACGAGTTTTACCAATGACTAAACAAGGTACGATTTCGACCCTCTATGGGACGCTTTCGGTCATCGGATGAATCTATTGGAGGGAGGTCAACTTGTATATTAAAAATATATATCGGAGAGTCTTTTATCCATAGACTTGATTATTAACGGAAAACCATATAAGAGCTACAATACCCACATGGAGGTCCCACATGCCATGTCATTACCTTTAATCGCAATCGCAACTTCATGAAAAATCAGATTTATTCCTTTAATCCCGCAAATGAATGCTATCCCATCTGAATGCATAAGACCAGACCCCAAATAAAATAAACTCATGTCCATAAACTTATTGGATCCACTCAGTCCCAAGTCTTATCGAATTAATTCTCCACCCTTGATCTCATCATTAATCTGATGGTTATTGATCCACCAGATCAACAAACCCAATCATCGATCCTCCAGTACCATTTGATCATGGCACGCTAGATCCAATGGTTCACAATGATATCGACCAGGGAACTTGCGTGACACTTAACTGACTTTACGGAGCTGATAAGGATTATAAATCCTTTATCTATAAAAGTTCAGGTCCGTTTTTAGATTTAACATCTGATCACTTTATGACCCTATATCCATTGGATATACGAGGTCGTCAAATCTACGGCATGTGGGTCTTCAACTAGCCCATCGGTTAAAAAACAGAGATCAACGGCTAGGATTTGGAAATGAGATCGACGTAAGATTTTGAAAATGAGATCGATAGCTAGGATTTAGCACGGGCCTTCACTCTTTCGCTCTTCCGATAGTTTTTGCTCCTGTGGCTTCTCTTCACTCTTCCAAAATTCCGATAGTTATTGCTCCTATGACTTCTCTTCACTCTTCTGCTCTTCCGATAATTGTTGCTCATGTCGCTTATCTTCCTGTGACCTCCTATAACTTTGTTTATTCTCCTCCGCTATTTTCTTCCTATCGGTTCTTCTTGGGCATATATTACATGCGATACTTCCGATACAGATCCTTCGATGTTTTCTTCTTTACTCCTCCCTTATCGTTGTTTGCTCTTTGTTCTTTCAATAACACTTACCCTTGGGCATATGCAATAACCTGCTTCTCTTGCTCCGATGACTTGCTTCTTTGATGGCTTTCGATAAAATCTTCATATTACTCTTTGGTTTCATGATGGCTTCTCCTCTTTGTCTTCTTACTCCTCTTGCTTCACGTACCTACTACTTCTATAAACTCTTCATCTTACTCTTTGGCTTCACGATGGATTCTCCTCCTTTGGCTTCTTGCTCCTGTTGCTTCACAATCTACCACTTCTTATTCTATAATATATATATATATATATATAATAATATATATATATAATATATTATATATATATATATATATTCAATCCACTTGGGTCCTCCATCTCATCATATATCAAACTTTCATCACTACGAGCATTATAATCAATGGACATCAATGGGAAATCATGTATCAAAGAATTTTCTGTCACAAACACTGGTAAATTGACATCAATGACAACCTAGATTAACAATCTCCCCCTTTTTCATTGATGGCAATATTCTTTTTCTCTCCCCCTTTCACATCAATGGAAAAGGAGTGCACAAGTACTCCCCCTGTCGAACTGCTCCCCCTGTCGTGGTGCTCTTCCTTTTACTCAAGATAAAAGGATTGATGCCTCATCATCAGCTAGCACATTATCCCTTCTTTATGTCTCAAAAAACTACTTTATCGTGGCTTCAGCAATGCTTAAAGATGCTCCATTTCAATGCTTCCAAATAGCCATACACCAAATGTTCAAGTCCAAGTTTTTATACTTCTGTAATCCGAATTTTGTTGTCTTAACAGTCAGAATTAAGGAGTCTTTATAGTCTAAATCAGGAGAAGATGCCACTGAAATTTCTATCTTTCTTCATATATAAGTTCCTTTGTATCTCTATGATTCTCCTTAAGTTACTGAGTTATATTCAATTGCACAACATTCTCCTTTCTGTAGTCCTTTTGATGAGCCATCTTTTCCTTGTGTTCTTGTAAAAGTCTCTGCAAGTTATCTCCACTAGCAGATTTTGATATACAATCTGTGACTGTATTTTAAATTCTTTTTACTAATTGGCATCTTTTTGCAATGCTTTAGTTTTGTTAGATGTTGCCAACTGCTCTTGCTTCAAGCTCCATTCCCAAATGTATGTGTTTGTTTGAAGGTTGCCTCTATTTGTATCCATAATTTTCATGTTCTCACATCAAATCCCTAAGTCGAGACGTTTAACATCTGTAATAACAGCAACATAGTTATTTGCCTTATTAACATTAGATGGCCTTCTCTGCTGCTCCAATTTCTGCTTAGTGATCAAGTGGAAAACATCTTCAACAGCAGTCCATTGGATAGTTAGGAGATCATGTTTTTCAATGGAGTGTTCCTGAGAGATGATCTTATCAAAGAATGATTATCAATATAGCTCATCAAGGATTTCATAAGGATCCATTCATGAATAACTTCTGCAAGAAAACCTAATAAACATAAGATCCCCTTAACTGTATGCTTTTGGAAGAAACCTATCATCAAACACTCAGAATATCAAGGATATCTTCATCAAGTCAACAAAATGTGTTGTTGGCTAGAGTTTAGGAGATTTTCAAATTGTATTTGCTTTCTTCTCCATACTTGTATATCTTTCTTTTCTGGCATAGTTCTAGCTTGATAAGGTGCTCAAATCAAGTTACAATTGTGTGCCATATGACCAATGTTATGACACTTGAAGCACTCTATGTTGTTCTTGAATAAGAATTCATGACTTCTTCTTACAAAATTGCTTCTTGGGGATTGATGGGGACCATTATATTTATCTTTGTGATATTCCCTACAATCTTTTGCCATGTGTGCAAAGTTTGTACAAGAATAACAATAACCAAGAAATAAAATTTGGTACCTAGGAGATGGAGTTCCTTTGATTATAACCATTTCTTTTTTCGTCCTTGACATCATCTGCATTTCTTCTTAGAATAGGATTTCCTTCATTGTTGCCTTTACTCTTATCCTTGCCTTTTTTGGAACTAGGAGCATCAGCATTTCGTTCTGGCTTCCTCGCATCCTTTTTGTTTGAAGTATGGTCACCCTTGCTTGAGGATTCACCTTCACAGCCAAGACCCGATTTATCAAATGGAGATCTTTGATGGCTGAGCATGTCATCCAAGGCTTGAGAGCTCTTCAAGATGTTGTCTATCCCTTCAACCTTTTTATTGAGGGAGACAATCTCTTCTTCCAATCTTTCACAATCATTAATCTTCTTAGCAAGTTGTTTCTCAGTTTCTTCCATGATACGAGTAGCTTCATTTGCTTCTATTTTAAGGGAGATGATATTTGAATTCATTTTGAATATTTCTTCATTTTCTTTTGCTAGACTGCTCTTCATTTCTTACTTGATTCTTGTAGCTTTACATGTTTCGGCTTAATAAGGTTGAGATATGATTTTAGTTTGAATATCTCTTCATTCTTTGCTTTTAGTTGGTATATCATGGTGTTTGTCTCCTTTTCTACTTCATCAACTAGTCCTTCTATGATTACCAATTCTTCCATTGTCTTCTCAGCTCCTTGTGCTAACTTTCTTGCTTCTTGTAGTTGAGATTTGAGAGAGGAGAGCTCTACCTTGTACTGACCAATCTCTTCTTCAAGTTTGTTCAAGCTCTTGCACCTTTTTTCAATCTAAATTGACAAGATATCTTCTCATTTCTTTGCCTTATCCAATTGATTTGTCATGGATATGACTTCTTCATGATGCTTTCTTTTGTTTTGATGAAATTCCTTCTTAAGCTTGGCAAGCTCTTCATCCCTTTCTTGTACTTGAAGCTTGACAAGGTCAACTTTCTTCCTTATTTGGTCTTGGTCACCAACTAGTGCTTTCTTATTAAGTTCCTCGTTTTTCTTTTTCAAATTGATAATCTCTTCCATGGCAGCCATAAGGTTAGTGAGGAGGTCTTCCAAAGTCTTTTTCATTCTCTTCATTTCTAGGTCTTCTTTAGCCTTGATGTCATCAATCTTATCTTCAGCTTCCTTGATGGGCTCTAGATTTTCTTCTTGTTTTCCATCATTTTCTTGACTAGAGATCATTGTCAATGCTCCTTTTGATTGAAGATCATGAATTTTGTCCCATATACCCTTCACTGACGAACATTTTCCTAAATTGTTCTTTATAGAATCTGGTAGCCCATTCAAGATTGCCTTCATCGCTTTTGCATTGTACTCCTTGGATTCTCCATTCATCATGTTATCAGTAATTACTGATTCCGATACTTCAATGCCTTGATCCTTTAAGAAATTCCTCATTCTTTCTTCCCATATATCAAAGTTTTCATTGAACCATGGAGCCTTCACAAATTGATTGACTTATATTTTAGTGGTAGCGGGAGACACATCTTTAGGAGGATTGGATACTTTCTTCCTTGGCTTCGCCATTTGTGTTCTAATGATCAACCTTCAAGTTGTTAGGATTTTGCATGAAGGTATTGGCTCTGATACCAATTGTTGGAAATATTGAGAGGGGGGAGGGTGAATCAGTATTTCTTTTCAATTGTTATTTTTACCAGCTAAATCATTTATATTTAGAACACAAAATGAACAATAGGAATAAATGTTTTTATTAATATAATATTTACAATAAATCAGGTACATTATATATAGGGCTCCAACCCTTGATGAAGACATCAGTCTTTAATCTCACAGGCTCCAACATGTTTCCAAGCACCAACTTGGTCTTTTGTGAGGCTCCAACCTCTAGCGCACCAACCCTATCTTCTCAAGGTACCAACCTTGTGTTTAGGAGCACCAAATCCAAGGACACCAATCCTTCCAATTCTGAGACACCAACCCCAAGGGCTCCCACCCTATCTTGTCAAGGCACCTACCTTATCTGTTTGAGGATCCAACCTTCAAGGTACTAACCCTCTGGGCTCCAACCCACTGCTATATTTTGTCTAGATATGTTTGATAGTAATTCTCTGCTCCCAAAATCTTCCTCACTGACTTCTGTCAATCTACAGCTTCACTACTACATTAATGACAACCTTATCTCATAGAAGGTATCACCATTGCTCTTCATTATACCCAAGAAAAATCTCCAAGTCACATCATGATGACTAATACATCATGGTTTTCAATAGTCTCCACACAACTTCAATGTGTCTACAATGAACTGCATTGAGCTCTGTACAAAAACAATTCTCTGTTTCAAGCTTTTGTTCTTAATGTCATGGTAAATGCTTCAGGAGTCACTGCTTCAGGAGTAACTGCTTCAGGAGTGACTTCTTAAGAGGAATGACTGTCGCAGTTTCATATTGTGTTTCAATTAAAGACAACCCTGTTCATACTCATATAATCTTCTTAGATCTGCAGAGTGTCCTTTTGAACTATTATCTGAATCACACTAACATAGGTCCAAGCTTTTCAATAAGTAACCCAGTCAACAAAATGTTCGACCTTTACCTTCCTTCTTCTTCAGCTAGACCTTTCGACTTCCTTCTTCTATTGGACCTTTCGGCTTCCTTCTTCTTCCGCTAAACCTTTCTACTTCCTTCTTCTTCCGCTAAACCTTTCGGCTTCCTTCTTCGCTCGTTCCACCTTTGGCTTCCACTTTTGTTTGCTCGACCTTTGGTTTTCTTTCTACTGGTTCCTTCAACTTCCTCTGTCTCTTCAAGTTCACAAGTTGTGAACTTCTTTATGTTATATTTTTGTGCCCGAGATAGATACTCACAACTGAAGCATTTTAACTCACTTTTATACCAGTTTCACCAATTACCAAAAGACACGTCTATTAGAGGGAGGTTGACTTGTATATTAAATATATATATCGGAGAGCCTTTTATCCATAGACTTGATTATTCACGAAAAACCATATCAGATCTGTTATATCCACATGCCATGTCATTACCTTTAATCGCAATCGCAACTTCATGAAAAATTGGAGCTATTCCTTTAATCCCACAAACAAATGCTAGTCCCACCTAAATGCACAAGACAGGACCCCAAATAAAATAAACCTGTGTCCATAAACTTCTCGGGTCCGCTCAGTCCCAAGTCTTATCAGATTAATTCTCCACATTGATCTCATCATTAATCTGATCGTTGTTGATCCACCCAATCAACAAACCCAATCATCGATCCTCCACCGTTTGATCAAGGTGTGCTGGATCTAATGGTTCACAACAATATTGGCCTGGGAACTTGTGCGATGCTTAACCACCTTTACGGAGCGGATAAGGATTAGAAATCCATGATCTATAAAAGTTCAGGTCCATTTTTAGATTTAACGGATAGGATTTGGAAATGAGATCGACATTAAGCATTTGAAAATGAGATCAACGGCTAGGATTTAGCGCGGGCCTTCACTCTTTCGCTCTTCCGATAGTTGTTGCTCCTATGGCTTCTCTTCAGTCTTCTGCTCTTCCGATATTATTGCTCCTATGACTTCTCTTCACTCTTCTGATAGTTGTTTCTCCTATGGCTTATCTTCCTATGACCTCCTATAACTCTTTATGCTCCTCCATTGTTTTCTTCTTATCGATTCTTCTTGGGCATATATTACATGTGATACTTCCGATATGGCTCATCCGATGTTTTCTTCTTTACTCCTTTGTTATCGTTGTTTGCTCTTTGTTCTTTCAGTAACACTTACCCTTGCGCATATGTGATAACCTTCTTTTCTTGCTCCGATGACTTACTTCTTTGATGGCTTTCGATAAAATCTTCATCTTACTCTTTGGCTTCACGATGGCTTCTCCTCTTTGGCTTCTTACTCCTATTGCTTCACGGATCTACTACTTCTATAAACTCTTCATCTTACTCTTTGGCTTCACGATGGATTCTCCTCTTTGGCTTCTTACTCCTGTTGCTTCACAGATTGACTACTTCTATTCTGTCTATATATATATGTTCAATCCACTTGGGTCCTCCATCTCATCATATCATCATATATCAAAATTTCATCACTATGAGCATTATGATCAATGGGCATCAATGGGCAATCATGTATCAAAGAATTTGCCATCACAAACACTTCTATATTGACATCAATGACAACCTAGATTAACAAGATTATGTGCAGAGAATTGCAGAGTATGTTAGGGGAAGTTTTAGGGTTAAATAACATGAATAAGAGAAACAGGTGGGTCTGAAATTAAAGGTCGAAAAGGATGAAATCTTATACAAGTTCCAACAAGTTGTTGATGAGGTTTATTGATTGTCTCCAGAACTGCTGGAAACAACCGGGAAATTGGAAAAATAAGTTCTTCCTCTGTTAAGTATCGATGATCTGATTAAGAAAATTAGTTTTGATGTGCTAAAAATCCTTTTCAGGTTATATTAAATATGCTTGAGGATTTGTGAGATTGTTTGCAACTTTAAACATGGGTTTTTGAGTGTTTTTATGTAATTTTTATGTGAAAATTAACATAAACAAATGACTGAACAACAGAAAATAACATACATCAACATCACCATAAACAATATCACAGTAGAACATGATGAAGGAGTTCACCCCTCCTGGGCTACGTCTCCTTGGTCTAGCTTCTAATGGCTTGGCCCTCTCTATTATGCTCAAAAGTGTGAATACATCAATTTGCAATGCTCATAATGCTCTGAAACATGTTCCAATGGCTCCAACATGCCAAAAAATGTTTACGTAGCCTCTTTCTGCTCCCGATTTGGTCAAAAACTGAAGAATATATGTCCTTTCCCAATCTTCTGTTAATCGCACCGCAAATTCCCCAAAATTCGGCACCATCCTACAATGTCGCCCCCAAAACGCGCTAACGGAGCGACAATTTTTCCAAAAATAGGTGAAATTGTCGAACACTTTAAATGCATGCTAACGCTTTAGTTTCAAAATTTGTGGTCACGTGCTCGAGGCTAAGGCCAACGGCCCTCCCCCACTAGGCGGGCCCCCACTCCTACTCCATTGTGGTCGTGTGCATAGTAATATAACCAAGGATTGGCCCTGTGGGTTGGCCCTACCCCTAAAACGTGTGGACATGACATTCAAATAAAACGTGTGGCCCATACATGTTAAGCACTTCCCCGTGGAATATTGGTAAATGGCTTTGGTGTGTGTTGAGAGGTCGTGGGTGTGACCCTCGTTGCCTTTGCCTAGACTATAACCAAATTTTTGGTGGCCTCCTGGGCTGCCACATGGCGTCCTCCGACTGGGCCACGTGTCAACCCGTGGTTGGCCACCATTCCAACCAATAGAAAAAGCAGAATTTTGACCAGCAAAAAGAAGCTACTTTTCACGATACCATTCGCCGAGGAGCTTGTTGACCAAATCAACAACCACATACCCTGCCCAGTCAGCTCCACGTCAGCAATACAAACTACTGACTGTGCTATCAATTTTTTTTTAAATCCGCATGTTTGGGAAAGTGAACATAACTCGCTTTTGGAGTCATACGAAGTCTGTTTCATGTAAAATGAGTTGCGCCGAATTCAAGATGAGAATCACTACGCATTCGTCCAAGTTCCACACCAATCCAACAACTTTGAAATTTGAGCTATTTTTTGAGCACCTTATCATTCCTCCCCACTGGAGGCCTTTTGGAACCCAAAAGATCACTTTCAGTTGTCCAACAGGTGAGGATACAGTTCCCTCACCTTTCCAATCTCCTTCCATTTGGCCTTTGAAGGATTTGTTCCCTTCAGCCCCATTCGAAGGTAATCCACATTCCCTCGTTTTGAAGACCTTGTTCTTCTATCAAGAATGGTGTCTTGTTGTAGTTCATCAAGGTATTCAGGAGAAAAATCCTCTATGGAAGGAATTTGGACATTTTCTCCTTGATCTTCAATCAAAGGAGCCTCATACAACCTTAAGCTCTCAACATTAACAACAACATAAATTTGCATATATGAAGGCAAATCCAACCTAAAGGCATTGTTACCAATCTTTTCCAAAATTTTAAATGGACCATATCTAATTGATTTCATTTTTTTACCTTCTCCATGGAGCCTCTCTTTACTAATGTGAAGCCAAACTTCATCACCGACTTGGAAATTGTGATCTACACAATGCTTATTGTGCCTTAATTTGTACTTGCCTTGGCTCTTTTCAAGTTGTTCTTGAATTATTTTGATCCAGGTGGATGTTGGTGGCCACCCTCCTTTCCCACTTGGACCCCCACAACTATCTCTTTTAGTTTTTCAGTTTCCTTAATTGTAGCACAATTTACTATTTCTGGTAGCTTTTTGGGTCCTGAACTTTCGGAGCTGATTTGAGGCTCTAAATGACGTTTTTTGGGGAAAACCAAGAGAAACATGAATTATGGATTGATTTTTCTCATTCAAATGTTGTAGTCCTCGGATAGATCTTTCTAACGAGGTATTGTGCGCATCAAACGGAGATCATATGCCAAAGTTATGACCCACAAAGTTGATGTACCAATTTACCCAAACAGGGCCCACAGTTTGGCGTTTCATCTCCCAGGGTTAGGTTTTTGGATGTTTAGGGTTTTCCATTATTTCTCAACAATAAATAGGCCTTCGGGCCTCATTGTAACAGAGTCCAGAGGCATGTAGCCACCACATCTCTCCTCAAAGATAATTTACCATCGCCTAAGCTAGTTTATTTTCATTTCTGTTTGTAAGCATATTTTAATATTTTACATGAATGAAATGAAGTGTTATTTCCATTGCATCTCTGTATTTATCGTTATCTCTATAATTTGTTGTGTTCCTATTTAAATCCAGATCAGTGGTATCAGATCGGTTTACTCTTTCTCTATTTTTCTTTGCATGTCCCCAACGATGTCGAGATATAAGGAGTTAGGGATTGAACTAGTCAAACCATTGCAAGACCAGTTTCACAAATCCTGATGGCCTCCCATGGTGGATGAAAAGAAATACGAGGGGGCAAGAGATCATATAAAAATCTTGCTTGAAGAATCCCTCGAGCGACAAAGGAACACGATGATGGACAACTTTTCCCAAATCCTTCAACGGCTACCCAGAGGTGAAGCATCTACTTCCGACAGCTACTCTGGAAGCCACGCCCTTTAAGGTACAAGTTAACTTTGAAATCTCCATATTCGAGGGTCAGATAGATGCAGATACTGTAGGTAAATGGTTAAATCTACTAGAAGGATATTTTTATGTTCATTATTTTTCCAGCCGCAAAAAGATTACTTTCGCTCTTCTCAAAGTCGCCCCCCATGTCAAGGACTAGTGGGGAACCTACTGCGAGCAGAAGGATGAAAGTACGGGCTCACTGTTTTCAACCGCACCCACTTGGAATTCGTTCCGAGACGCCATCAAGGAGAAGTACTACCCTGTCAGAAGCTATGAGGATAAATACATGGTGGGCTCCAATATTGCAGCAATAATGCTGCAACTCCTGGGACTCCCTTCTTTACTTTTACCAACCCGGTCATTCGTAACAAACTTGGAAGCGACGGTGCTGTATGCACAAGTACTAGATCTTGCCGCATCTATCACTTGGTCAGCTGGCACAAGTCCGCTAGGGGCTTAAGCCAACTTCTATGAGCTCTTAGAAGAATCTTTTTAATTTATGGATGAAAGCTAACTCAAAGGAAGCTAACCTACTTGCGAAAAGAGATTGAAAAACTGAAGGAAAGCGAAAAACCCTATCAAACCCTAATTCTACCAACTAGTCCTACTGATGCAAAGATGAGAATGAAAACTACTGAAAGAAATGCCATTACTTCTATGAAGGTAAAATACATGTGTTTAAATTACCTTTTTCCTAAGAAAACATCTTTTTGTATTTTTGATTAAGTTGTCGATTTCATCATGCATATGCTTTAACTGTGCTTTATTGTGCAGGGGTGGATCAAGGAGGAGAAATGCTTGGAAAAGGTTGGGAAGGTTTAGAGAGGGTCTAAGGAGTCCCTAACACCCTTCCAGAGAGTTTCACAAAGTTTGGCTATCAAGAAACCT
>APFE031073393.1:0-27691 GCA_000404065.3 Pinus taeda | reverse complement strand
TCCTCCCCCTCTCTCCCCCGTCCCCACACCTCTCTCTCTCCTACCCTATCACCCCTCTCTCCCCTGTCCACCCTTTCTCTCCCACTCCCTCTCGCTCCCCCATCCTTCCCTTCCCCTCCCTCTCTCTCCCTCTCTCCCCTGTCTCTCCCTCCCTCTCCCATCTCCTCCTTTGCCCCTCCCCCTCTCTTCCTCATCCTCCCCTCCTCTCCCTCCCTACCTCTCTCTCCTACCCTGACTCCCACTCCCACTCTTCCTCCCTCTATCCCTCTCTCTTCCCTCCCTCCTCCACTTTCTTCTTTACCGCTCCCTCACCCTCCCCCTCTCTCCCACTCTCTCCTTCCCCCGCTCTCTACTTCACCATTTCCTTTCACTGACTCTCTACCTTTATTCGTCTTTCCCTCCCTCAGTCTCCTTTCCTATACCTCCACTCTCTCTCTACATTTCTCCCTTTAAATTTTAAAAGCGCAAAATACATATATTTTATATTGAAAATAATACAATAAAATATCTTAACAATATTGTTTCTCCTAAAAAGAAAAATATCATTTAAATATGTAATAATAAATATTATTTAAAACTAAATTAAATCACATTACATTGAACAAACAAATAAATTAATTATGAGAGAAAAAAAAAATGTATTAAAAATAATCAATAAATAGTTTTACTCTATTTATTAACTATTTATTTCATTTATTTATTGTAATCTTTCTGTCTTACAAAATACAACATAAATTTTTAGCAACTAAAGTAGAGGCATGTATAAAACATACCTAGATATAAAGTAACCTGCAATATTTATCTTCCAGAGTTAAATGTTAATGACATAGTCGAACGTCTCCTTTGGAGCTCCTTCGCAATCTTTCAAATAAACAAAAGAAACTCAATAATGTAACAATAACGAAGGCTTTAAATGGGATGGCGTGACCTTGATTTATAATTTTTGTACAAACCAACGGACAGAACCACCACGGTCGATGCTATTAGCACCCCATGCTTAGAAAATGTTGAACTACGCGATGCAGGAAAGGGAATTTGCTTCAGATTTGGAAATTCGTTGGTTCGGCAAGTTGAACAATCCTTCCTCCCCAACAACACGATTCTGGCGGTAGTTCCGATTTGAAATTCGTTGGTTCCGGTGTCCTCTTTTTTTCCTTTCTTCGGCGGTAGTCCCGATTTCGGTCCTCATCTTCTTGCAACTCCACGATAGAGAAATAGTGCATACCTCTTTTAACACGCACCCAAAAAATCAATAAAAACTCCAAAAAATAGCACATACCTCTTTTAACCACTGCACAACATATAGGAAGTACATCAACCAAGCCAACATATCGTCTCATCTCACATGGAGAAGCAAATCTAAACAGTTAAAAACAAAGACTCAAAACAAAACAGTTAAAAACAAAAATTACCATTATCTAAACAGTCAAAAGCAAAATCCCCAAAAAATAAAACCCAAAACCGACAAAAAAACTACAAGAAAAAAGACGATGGACATTGCTAAAGCATCACAAAAGAAAGAAAAAGCAGAAATGAAAAAAGAAAAATCGACCAGGTGCAATGCTAAATCAACCCACTACCCAAGATGCTCTACCCTGTAGCTACACTCACTTTATGTCTTGCTTTATACCAACTTTCTGCTCTGCTACACACGAAAGGTATCACCGGTAAACAAAACTGAAGAACATAAGAACACATACTTTCATCAATAGAGGTTATCGTTATATATATTTAGAATGAATAGAGGTAATCGTTATATACACCATTAATGAACAGAGGGTGTTTACAGAAATGAAATATGACGACCTCCTTTTTTGAAATTCCATCACGTGTTCTCTCGCTGGTTCTTCAAACGATGGTTAGAATATTGCAGGGTCAAATTTCCCTAGCATGCACCTTCTACTAGTCCAAGGGTTGAGGATTCCTGCACTATGCCAATTCACTTCGTTTTGCAGAGTATCGACAACATACCGCAATTTATGATGGGGACCACCTGATTAGGCTTTGCACCCATAACTCCGGAACTCCCATGCCATGCTCTATCACCTCGACAAAATGAACCACCATGCTCCCACTCCATGTCATCCTGCTCTGCATCCTACAATTTATAGAAATTTCCATGGATCCCTTCAAAATGCCTTGAGCGTTTAGAGGATGGCGAGGATTCTATGTAGTCCCCTCACATTCAGTGGCACCCACGGCATGTATGGGTCATCATTCTCCCTCTCAATGCCAAGTGGTTAAGCAGTAACTCCCACGCAGATGTGCACCAGCCACCTTTTCTGCCAGCTCTCTCGATCGTAAGTTCAATCCTTATTTACTTATTTCTAGTGTCCACAACGGCTATGCCTTTTTCAATTCACATGATAGCCATTTTATGCACCTGCCACTGATTTCAAATTTGTTAAAGTAGGTTAACATTTATTTCACATTAACATCCAAATTAGAAACTTTAATTTTATATATAGTAAGAAGTCATTAATCAAAATAAAAATAGAAATTATTTTCCAATTACAAATATGGTAAAATTTATTAAAATAGATTAATGTTTAAAATAGTCAAACTTGTAATCATTTTCTTTATATTAATGATTTAGCTATACATTTGAGATTAACAATTTTTCTGGTTGGTTTTCAAAAATTAAGAATGTATGGTTAATCAAAATGTAGATATTGTTATGCAATAATCAAAAGATTTCTCTAATATATTTTTGCATGCTTACTTCAACTAATACATTCTCAATGCTTTAAATGCAAAAATATTACCCGTTATCTCAACTATAACATCGCTAATTTATCATACAGTCATTTTACGATGATAACAATGATTATGTAAAAAAAAACTAGGTAAAGATGAAGATATTTCCATGAGGCATACCAAAGGGAATTCTTAACATGTAGAGAAACCACGTATTTAGACTGAAGGGAAATTCATTGATATCCGAGATTTTTCCAGATGTAATTGAATAATAATAAAAGAATTGAAGAGGACTATTTGCAACTTACCATGGTTTATACTTGTGCCAAAGGATACCATAAAGTATTCAAGGACCTATTCGAAGGCAAGAGATTTTCCTACAATTGGTGCAAACACAAGAAGAGTTCATCTACAAATTGTTGATAAGATGCAATTATATCATACCCATGAATTTTCATACCCCTAGTCCTTTTTTAGGGTGCCATACCCTTAATACTTCAATTCAGTACTTCTTCAATTAGAAAAAAAGGTGTGGGATGATGGGCCCCGTTGTATGACTCCACAAGGTGGAATGAATGTTGAGGGTGACCCGTTTATGAATATCAAGAAGAAGACATTGGAAATAAGTTCCCTTGTTCTACCTTTGCAGATGATATTACACTAAACATGCTCCATTTTGCTTAATCAAATCCTTCTACAATTCAAAAATATATTTGAATTCATCTTTATTGCATTGTCACAGATAACTGGCGTGATTTAAATTTTGCTAGAAGTGATATGTTGTGGTACATTTTCTCATTGGAGCTTCTTTCCACTATTTAGCTAAATTTTGCTAAACATATGGATTTTTTAGCTAAAACGCTTCAAAATTAAATCGATCATTTTTGGGATTCATGTCTAATCTAGTTTCAAACTTATTGGTCAATGATTCAAGCCCATGCTTCCAAGAAACTTATTGGCCCTATGATCATTAAATATTCTGAAAAGGAAATTCATCTAATTTAGAGCTTACGTGATGAAGGACCCCTCTTCTATTGTCTTGGGTGTGAGTTTCATTGGATGTTTCTAATTCAACTAAAATTAGGCTTCAATTACTGACTTCAAAAAACCACAAATCTACATCTGGTCATCTCATACCTATGATTTGAATAGAAAGTGGAATCCACCCATGGTATCCGTCCACAGTATCCACCTATGCTATTATAACTCAAGAATCCAATGAGAATACTATAAATAAAAAGCCTCACTTGGTAAATGACATATGGTTCCTTCACATTGTAGGGTAAATGATTTATCCATATAATAAAGAATTATATACTTTTCATATATTGTTAGGTATTCAGTGTGTGTATTTCTTGTTCAAGGTTTTTCTAAGAATAGTTGCATGGCATATTTATATTCTTTCTCTACTACTCTCTTTCATTATTGATTGTTCCTAGATCATAACCCCTATGATCTAGATATGTGGTATGAGAGCCAAGTTGATATAATAAATGTATGTCTAAGCCATTTCTATGAGATTCTAGCTATTATTTAGATAGAAGATTAAAATTTCTCCTTGGCGAGGGTTAGGCCTTTTATTTCCTCAAATCATTCACCATATGGATTTCATGAAATAACTAGCAAAGTCCAAAGGGACCGTGACCAATGAATCCCTCAAGAAATCATCAGTAAGGGGAAAAGGATCAAACCCTATGGTTGTGGTCGTCATTAAAAGGGTTGTACGAAGCTCTAAGATGGAGTAACATAATGATGAGATGCCCCAAACAAGAGATGTGGTGGAGGAATTCTAGATTGGAAATGATGTTAATATTTATGTGCCCTTCGATAATGGAAAGAATGGATTGCATAAGTTTTTTTGTAAGAACAAAACACTAGTCTAGGTTCTAGTCTGCTAGAGCCATGACCCCATGGCCAAGCTAAAAGCCTACATATTTCCTAATGATGTTTCTCCCAAGAAGTAATGGTACATGCTCAAAGACCTCAATAAACATCATTATGTTGTTTCCTTTATTGATTCCACCGTGAAATACTACCTCACCAACCAAGAATCGAGAGATTATAGCCATGCATAAATTAAGGATGAATACGTGGCATATGCTTGGGAGGAGAAGATGCACAAATAATCTAGGTTTTTCTTCTATTTTATTATGATTCCCCACACCCCAGACTATAATGTTGAACATTATAATGATGTGGAGGATACCATGGATAGGGCCTATGCTTGGCTCACTGCCTATCAAGCCTCTAGAGTGCTCATGGTTCTCCCCAACATTCAAACTGACCCTTTTCTTGCCAAGATACCTGGCAAAAGGGTGACAACTATGCTAAGCACAGGGTCCCTCTCTGAC
Source organism: Pinus taeda (assembly GCA_000404065.3). Lineage (NCBI taxonomy): Eukaryota > Viridiplantae > Streptophyta > Pinopsida > Pinales > Pinaceae > Pinus > Pinus taeda. The sequence continues at coordinate 22,643 of APFE031073393.1, read as the reverse complement.
CTCAAGAATATAAAATCCAAGGATTTATAGCTTTTAAGGTTACAATTACATCAACATGAGTGACGTCATAGTCTCCATGAATGTCATAGGAAATGGTGTGAATGGATTCATTATATTTCATCTCATACCATCCAAGATTTTAGCCACCACCCACATGTTTCAAGAAGTTAATTTTTTTTCATAGAAATACATGTTCACAAACAGAAAATGATGGCCATAGTGCATGATGAGTTTGTGCTCCATAATAGGGGTAATGAAAGGTATGGATGTCATGTGGTAGGGTCCCAAAAATGATCCAAGCCTTTGGTTCATATATATATTCTCCCAATTGTGTGTTGCCCAACAACACTAAGAATTCCATTGGAATATTGTTGATGTTTCGAAACCCCTCACCTATGTAAGATTTCAAAGGTTTTCCATTGGAAAATCCTTTTCCAGTCGAATACTTATGATATTGGCCCTTCTCAATGGAATATTTTCTTTTGTAGCCCATTCTAATGGAAGATTATCATTCTTGACCCCCTCCAATAAAAGGATTTTGTCACTGGCACTAGTTGGGTGAAAACTTTTGACATCAGACACAACAAGATGAAGACATTTGAAATTAACCTTCTAGGGGAAACTTCCATCATAGACCCATGTCAATGGAAATTTTACCATCTAGGGCCTATCCATACACTATTTGTATTAGAGTTGGCCCACAAGTGTCATGGGGTATGAATATCTCTTGACGTTCATTTATCATAGTTTTGGGTCACCTACAAAACCATGTTTATGGATCAACTACAAAACACCCTTTCCATTGCTATTCATTTTCTAGGCTAGACACTATCAATATCAAAGTTAGCCCATAAGCATTATAGGATACTATATCCTTTGACCTTTTCTCACCATGATTATGGGTCAACCACGCAAAACCCTTATATTCATATTAAACAAAAGCTTCTCACAAGGGAACTTGACACAATGGGAACCATTTCTTCCTAAGGGAAAAATCTTGATCCTAATGGAAAGTAGTATCCACACCTGATATTTACCCATGGTATTGTAACTCAAGAAGGCACCTAGAATACCATAAATAATGGGCATCACCTTGTAAAAGGACAAATGTGTCCTTAAAAATGTAGGATAAATGATTTCTCAATTTAAAAAAGAATTATTTTATTTTCATATATTGTTATGTATTCACTGTGTGTATTTTCTATTTAAAGGTTTTATAAGAATTGTTTCAGAGCATATTTGTATTCTCTCTCTCCTACTCTCTGTAATCATTTATGGTTTCTAAATCTTAGATGTCGAGATCTGTATCAACCTCCCCTATTTTCATCCAAGGATTCAACCATAAATATTGTTCCACAAATGGGTAACCATGTCCTATAATATAAGGGATGGGTTGAATATTGTGAAAAAAGAAAAACATATATTCCTAGTTAGATTGGGTCCATAAACAATGGAAATGAAGCCCATTTATGTCAAACATATTAGTGGAAAAGGTGTTTGAAAGCATAATCTCTTGGTGGATGTATAATAAAGTAATTCCCTTTGATGCCTCATGTACATCTAATTTCATTGAGCTATAGTTTATTGATCAAGTAGTATCAATTTTATATAGCATATCAAATGAGCACTTTGTTTCCTATAGAATAGCCATAGTTGGCTTTTCTTTTAGAATTTTATTTTTAATAAATATTTTTTTTTTCATTCATTTATATGATAATTTATGATAGTATATTCTTTGGGAATTTGAGTGGGTGGGGTGGAACATGTTCATCATCAATGCCATTATTTGTAAATTGACTGGCATTTCTCTCAACTCTTGTAGAAGTTTCTTAGTTCTTCTTTATACACCCTTTTGTTATATTTTCCTATTTTTATCATTATTTTAGTGTTTTAGTTTCAACTACTAAAGAGATAGACTAGTGATGCTCACATTGTATTTTTTATTCCTAAAATTATCCTTTTTTATCAAGGTTTTTGTCAAAATTTGAATTTATTGATTCGATATTGAGTTAGTCTATTTCCCATCCCATTCTAATACTAAATATTGAAAATCAAGCTTGCTAAGCTCCATATGTTCACATTCCTCTAAGTTTGTTAGGTCTCTAATGTCTTAATCCATTTATGTGTCTTTGTTGTCTCCACTATTATTGTTTCTTCACTTCATTCATTATATCTTTCTTTCCCATGTTTCTTATAATTGGTGGGATTACTCCTTAGGATTATTGGTAACCTTGTTTAATGTTTCCACCATGTTCTTGGATAAAATTTAATTTCAATTACATGATATTTTCCAATGAAATCAACACCCAAGGAGGGTTTTTTATTGGATTTTTTCTTTCTTACCACATTTTTAAAACTCCTCGGTTCTTTCTCCATTTATGATTTAGGGATAGACGAAGATTTATTAAGAGGAAAATACCTAAATAGGTTCCCTTGCTAATGATATTTGTGTTCATGTCGCTTGTTGTGATGACAGTCCTCCTACCAACCTCCATTCAACTAAGCCTGGATTAAGAACATGTTTTGGTACCAGAAATACTTGCTCATTGTCCCATGTCATGAAACGTGTGTTAGTTGTTTGGAAAATACAAGGATGCAAATTTGGAGAATAGTTTCTTCTAAGAAATACATTATTTTAACTGTGAATTTTCTTTCTAGTCTCCTAGGATAAACTTTTAGTTGTTCAATATTGTATAAAAATTAAAAATAAACTAAGAGAATATATCTAAAATTGCAACAAAAAATAAAAGACCAAGGCCAAGCAATAAGAAAAAAACAATGAAAATTGTTTCTACACTTCAAACCCTACAAAGTAAAGTGTGCATGCTATTTTGAAGAGAAAACTTTATACTAAACACACAAATCCAATAACCAAAATAGGATAAATTATCTCACTCCCCATATGATTAACAAAAAGAGGTAAACACACGAGTAATTCACTATAAAATGTATTTTCAAATATTTAAAACCTTTAGCATTAAAGTAGCTTTAAAATATTTAAAATTTATTTAAATTATCAACATTAAAAAAATAGCACATTTTGAATAGAAATTTACATACTAGCACAATTATATAAATTAAATGGTTAGTAAATGTTAATAATTATCAATCCATAATAAAGACCAAAACATTTACTTCATCATACATGATAGGTTGCTAAATTTTCAAATCTTATGAAATTAACATTATTATTATTATCATTATCATTATAAGCTAAACATATATTCATTTCAAAAATATGTATAGTGTGAAACGTTTTTCGTATTGAATTTTATAGAGTCAAATTCTTTCCATATCGTATCGAATTCGAATTCGAATCCGAACTCAAATTTGGTAACTATGGTTTAAACTTGTATTGAAACTTAAAAGGTTTGCAAACCTTTGATATTGTTAGTTTGATCGTCTATAAAACTAAGAATATTTTGATAACATATGTTAACCATTCATTTAATTAAAATCAAAATTATGTAAGACCAATTCCAATAAAAACTAGGCCTATACACTTAATCACAAAACTAAATATTACACTATAATAAACTAGAAATTTAATGGGAGGTTGATGAATATACATATTCCCCTACCCTTTTCCAAATGTAAAGCTTCTGCAACTGATTGCACATTCCGTAAGTCTTTGTTCTCAATGAAATGTGAATCCTTTTCCCAATAATAGTTAGTCACGTTGAAGTGGACCTGTTTGTAACATCCCAGAAATCATTGCCTCACAGCATTTCCATCCCTGAAACAGCCCAAATTCCAGAGCAAATTATATACTTTGCATGGTTTCTATTTAACAATATTCCAGATAAACTAAAAGGTTTATCATAAAATAGTTTACAATCATTCTTTTCCAATTTCACTGACTTACGAAATCAAACATAAAATAAATTAAGGAATGTCTCTTTTCAATTTATTCAGAAATATCACATGACCATATAGCAAGGTGAATCTAAGCTATGGCTATGTTATCAACAAATATTATTCTAAATACATAAAACACGAAAATAATGTAGAGAATTATAGAAATAATTTACTGTGTCCGCTCCATCTTTTGAATGTTTGGTCTTTATTCATCTTTTCTTTGTATTGATATTATTTTAATTGAAAAACTATCAATTTTTTCAAATAGCTCATTTGTTATACAAATATTTGAATTTGAGAAAGATGTGGACTCATATATATATATTATATTGTATTATATATATATATATATATATTATATTTATTTTATATATATATATTATATATATATATATATTTCCGGAGAAAAAAGCGAACTTTATATATATATAAATAAAAAGTTACAAGCAGATGCTGGCGCATTCGAAAAACCAGTGTGAAGGCATCCTTCACTGACTCAGAGTGAGACAGTCTCTACTCTGAAAATGTCCTGAGTCATACAAAAACTGTACCTTCCCTGAGAGAGGGAGCCGGTCTGAGTTTTACAAACAAAAAACTAAACAGTAGAAATGCAGCAGAAACACCCCTGCCCGCTTGACATCCACAGCATAAACAAAAACTAGGTATGTGGGCCTCCGAAAGATGGAAAATAGCCCACATTTACAAAAAGAAGACTTGGGCCGAGAACTATAAAGTTGTAACAGCCGTAAAACATAAAACAGAAACAGTATAACTGCCAGATTAACGGACTGAAAAGTAACTGTATCCGTGATCACAAAATTTTAGTCATATGGAGGCTGGAAAGACTCCTGAACGTGGCCAAGATGATTTTCTGTCACTTTCCAAGAGCCCATATCCTGCTGCAAAGCATCTTTAGATAATTTATCTGCGTCTTCATTGCGGTTCCTGTAAATGTGATCAAGGAAAAAGACATTAAAAGACTGTTTAAGAAACATAATTTCTTCAAGAAGGGGTCTCAGCATATAGTTCTGGCATCTACTATTTCCATTAACCCATTTTATCACATTTAAAGAGTCCCCAAAGATCTGGATTGAGAAGATGTGTCTGTGAATAAGCCAACAGAGGAGCAGTTTGAGGGCTGACAGTTCCGCATAGTTGTTTGTACCAGGCCCAATGCCCACCGATGCTAAAAGGGAGTGATCTTCATTCAAATGGATGACTAAGCCTGCCCCTGCTGTATTGATTTGCGAGGCCCCATCAAAGTAGGCCCATGGAATATTTGGCCTAATTTGTTCTTCCCTGTTTTGTGGATTTTTCCTTGTTTCCTCCGGCTCAGGAATGCTAAGATAGATGGCTGAGCTATGAATGGCAATGGATTCAGCTGAGAGAGATGTCTCTTGAAAAGTAGATTTGTTCCTAGCTATCCATACACCCCAGGAGATTATGGGAGGGAGATTTCTCAAATTCCCCTCAACATTCTGATTCCACCACGATTCCCACGCAACCTTCAGTGATGCTCCTTCCCATCTGCAATTTTTCCTTATTAAACCCTACACCTCGAGCCACACCTTTTTTGTGAAAGGGCAATTTAAGAATAGATGAGATATTGACTCAGAATCATTTTTACAGAGCGGGCATCTGCCCGGACCATGCATGAACCTGGCTTGTAAAACATCCCAAGTTGGGGCTTTCTCCTTCAGGGCGCACCAAAAAAATAGCCTAGATTTCTTGGGACATTTCAACTTCCACAGAGGCCTTGACCACCAAGCAAGTTCCTCCCATCCCTTCTTTGTCATTAGAAACTTATACCCTGCTTTTGGAGCATAAGAGCCTGAATCTGCATAAGCCCACACCCGCTGATTCGGCCTATCTTTTATCCTTACATTTGATCTTGTCAGCTCCTGAGTAAAGATATGCCACTCTTCCCACCATATTGGATCTAGATTGAGGTCAACACTGGATTTCCATGCTTGCCCCCATATTGTGGAGTGGCCAATTTTCTCAATGTGATGCAAATGTAGAATACCTTTGGACTCCAGATGTCTAATGACGCCCTGGGATAAAGCATATCTCTCATTACATCCCACCCAAGGGTCCCTTCCTATTCTGACATTTTCACCGCTGCCCACCCGCCAAGACAAACCTTGTTCTATTACTTTAAAGGCTTCAGTCGTAACTTTCCAGATTACAGAAATGTTCTTCCCTTTTTTATTTGGATCCCGTATCCAATCATCCAGAGGCATTGGGTCAATGTACTTGCGTTTAACAACCCTTGTCCAAAGGTTTTCAGATGAGATTATCCTCCACCCTGATTTTGCTGCCAAAGAGGTACTAAAATCATTAAGATTCTTTATACCCCAACCACCCCATTCCTTTGGTCTGGCTATCTTGTCCCATGCTACCCACGGAAGTACCGAATCTTCCTTTGCTCCTGACCAGAGAAACCTGCTACATATTCTTTTTATCTTATGCAAAACTCATTTTGGAATCCAGGTTAGGGCTGCCCAGAAAACTGGCATGGCTTGGAGGACTGAGTTTACCAAAGTTAATCTACCTGCTTGTGACAGCCACTTGAAACTCCAATGTCCTATTTTTGCTTCGATTTTTGCCACCAGCCAATTCCAGTCTTGCTTTTTATAGGAATTTGGTTTGAGCCAGAACCCCAAGTATTTGAAAGGAGCATCCATGGAGAAGGAATCAAATGGTAGAATAGCGGTGAGTTGGGCGCATTCATTTCTGGTAAAACCTTCCAAAATAAAGTGTGATTTCCTGAGATTTATTTGCATTCCTGTAGCTTTCATAAATAAATCTAGAATGGTCTTTAGCTACTTCACTTCATTCAGATTCCCATTAGTGAAGAGTAAAATATCATCTACAAATAGAAGATGTGAAATGTAGAGATTTACTGCTACTTCTAAACCTTTAATCAAACCTGTCCTTTTTGCTTCCAATATCAGTCTGCTGAGACCTTCTGCCACTAGGAGAAACAACAGAGGAGAGAGGGGGCATCCTTGTCTCAAACCCCTTTGACCTTTGAAGAAGGAAGACGCTGCCCCATTTATTAGAACTGCAAAACTTACACTGGTGACACACCCCATAATCCAGTTTATGAACTCCAGCTTGAAGCCAAGGTGAGTGAGCAGCATCCGGAGATAAGTCCAGCAGATTCTATCATATGCTTTCGATAAATCAATTTTTATCACAGCCCCTTTCTCGATTTTCTGCCTGATGCTGTGAAGCGCCTCCTGTGCTACCCCAATGGCTTCATGGATCTGTCTACCATCCAAAAAGCTGAATTGTTCACTTGAAATGTTTTTTGACAGAATTGGCTTCAACCGCATGGCTATAATTTTTGCTATGATTTTGTAAACACAGTTGCAGAGAGATATAGGTCTAAAGTCCTCAAAGGAATCAGGGTCCTCCTTTTTTGGAATGAGAGCTATAAAAGTGGCATTAAAAGGGGAATACATCTCACCTTTCCTTCTAGATTCATTCACCACTTCTGTTAACTCATCTCCAATCAGGTCAAAAAAATGATTGAAAAGTTCACTGGTCCACCCATCGGGTCCTGGACTTTTATCTTTTGCCATTGATTTTATGACATGCTCCACTTCCTCCTTTGACATGACCTCCATTAGATTCCCGACTTCCTCTTCTTCAACAAACCAGGGAAAACATTGGGCAGTTCTAATAATTTCTGCTAAGGTAATCCCTCCTTGAGCTGTAAAGAGGTTTTGAAAATGCTTCTTTCCCATTCTAGAGAGGTCCTCAAAGGAGGAGGCTTCCCTACCATCTAGATCCTTTAACTTCCAAATGGTGTTTGCATTTTTCCTGCCCTTTGCATAATTCTGGAAAAACTTCGTGTTCTCATCGCCAGCCTTCAGCCAGATAGCCCTGCTTTTTTGCCTCCACTCCTCTTCCTTCTCTAGGAGAATCTTACTTCTTTGATTTTCTAGCTGCAGAATCTTGTCCTTTGATTCCTGATTTATATATCCATCCGCCTCAGGTTCCTCAAAAGCTCGCAGATTTGCATCTATGAGAGATAGCTCCTCGATCTGGGCCTTCTTCCGATCTTTAGCCCATTCTATAGTTGCTTTTTTAAGTCTTTTTAAATTATCCCAGAAATGAGCTCCTTTGTTTTCTATTTGAAAGCCACCCGGGTGTCTCCAAGTATTCCTGAATAGGATATTGTAGGACTCCTCCTGCAACCATGATGCATTGAATTTAAAAGGGGAAGCAGGTTTGGAGGGTGGCTTGTTAAACTCTAAAAGGATAGGAAAGTGATCTGAGTTTCCCCCTTCTCCTACCCACTGCCTGAACATAGGGATGTCATTTGTCAAATCTTCACTTATTAGGAACCGGTCCAGTCGTTTAGCCACCCTTCCCTCTCCAGTTCTTCTATTCCTCCATGTGGGATTTACTTTGAGGAGGTTGACATCAATCAAGTTATGAGATTGGAGAGTGTTTGAGAAAAATTCCGAAAGGGGATCTTCCCTGGCATTAGGGCCCCATGCCTTCGATGTCCCGATAGAGAAATTTAGGTCGCCTCCCAGGATTAAACTCCTATCTTTAATTAGATCTTTTGAAAGAAGGTTGTTCCAGAACTGCTCGCGACCTTGGCATGGCCCGTAGATGTTTAGCATCAAGAGGGATACTCCCATGTCCGGAGAGGAGATCTCCGTGCCAAGAGCATGATCCATACCCCACAAACTGTTAATTATCATCCTTCCATCTTTGATCCCAATAGCCAGCCCCCCTGAATGTCCTTCAGCGTCTATTTCATGAAAGGACCAGCCTGGGAACGAGGAGCTAAGCATAAATTCCACCTCAATACTCCTTCCAAGAGTTTCTTGTAAAAATAGAATGTCTGGATTGTACCTTTGGATTAATTCTTTTAAAGCCAGCTTTTTGGGCTTACTGGCTAGCCCTCTACAGTTCCAGGACAGAAGGATCATTTTTTAACTTGATCAAGGGTATTCGCTGCTCTAAGCGCCCTAGTAATTGACATTTTCTTCCCTTTAGCTACATCAAACTTTGCTTTGACCTTAGCTTTTGACAAATTCGATATTCTTCCCCTACCCTTTCTTATAGATGATTGGGAACAAGAAGGGCCTAGTCCTCCTATCGGATCAGACGTCTCTGTGAGATTCTCTTGTCTTTTATCCAGGGATCTCAGGTTATAATGACGGTTCTGAAGGGGAAGGCCCGTTTTCTGGCTATAAATAGGCACATCTTCACTTTTCAGATCAATAATGGGAATGGCTTCACTAGAACATTCTACATGATTGCCCTCACCATTTCTATGTGCAGATATATAATCAATTTTTGAATTTACAAAATTATCAGGTGAAAGAGATGTAGAGCAATGTTCATGAAGCATACCGGGAGGGTCCTTGATAACTGCGACAGGGCCATCTGCTCTCGCTTCCTTTGTGTCCCTCACTGGATCATTCTGGTCTTTTTGTACTTCGGACATAGTAGTATCACCTTCTATGCTCAGCTTCCCCGTATTTCTGCCCCGCTCCTCCATACCCGAGTCCTTTTGAGCTTCCTTCGCTTCGAACGCCTGTTCCTTTCTCATCTTTTTCTCCCTCTGCTCCCCTGAAAACTGTGGCTTTCTTCTTCGATTCCCCAGAGGGCAATCCTTTGCCAGATGCCCATAATCGTGGCATCGATAGCATCGAAATGGAAGGTGCTCATAATCCAGGGGCTGCACAAATACATATTCTCTGTATTCCAGTTTTATAGATTCTGCCAGCCCCTCCTTAGGATTTAAACGAACCAGAATTCTTGCCACTGTTCTTTCGAAAGTATGAAGGAAAGACATATCAGCTTCTAAGTACGTACCCAGCAGGTTCCCAATGGATTTAAACACTGACTCAACCCACAAGAACGGCGAGAGACCAGGTAAACGAACCCATACTGGGAACTCATCCGCCTTCTCTCTGTTCGCATCGAAATTTGGTGTCCATCTCTGAAACAGAACTAGCCGGTTCCCTATAATCCAATTTCTCTCAGCAACCCAGTCCGCATCATCTTTTTTTGCAAAACTCACCATGAACCATCCCTTTACTAATAGGGCCACTCTGAAAGGGTTTAAAAGAGATTTTCCCCATTGTGTCTCTGCCCATTGATTTAAGGCCTTACCAGAAAGAGCCCTCCCTCTGATTCTTCCTACAAGGGTACATTCCGCCACCGTCAGAGCATCCTGGATTTGAACATCCATGCCCAGGACCAGATTGCCTTCAAATGTCTTCTTTTTCAGCGAGAACGCCTTCTTTCGATTTGTCTCTGTCTCCTGTTCCCGCTCTGAAGTCCCTCCCGGAGGGTTTGATTTGACCCCAACTCAGCTGCCCTGGGGAAATTCACTGTTCGCTACCGGGTTTAGTTTATCTCCCTGCGACGACAATTGTTCGCCGGTCCCAGCCTCCTTCTCAAACACCCCCTGTCCTGGGCTCCCAGAATCCTTCCTACTAGAAGTAGATTTCCCCCCCTGCACGACTCCTAAATCTTCGATCCCCTCGGTGAAACCCCCAGTTACATTCCAGCTGTTACTTGGAGGTATTTTAACCGGAGACCTCCTCACTGTGTGCCGATTGCCCTGTTCGGGATCCACATTTCCTGGTTTCAGGCTTTCTCCAACGGTACTCCAGATGCCTTTCTTTGTCGAGCCTTTCAAGATGTCTTCCAGCCCCCCTGAAAACCTTGATGGGCCTGAGAGGGGTTTAAGTTTATTACCGTGGATCCCTACCGAAAAACTGGAGCGGGCTCTTCTCCGTATGCTGGGATAGTAATGTTTCCTTGCTGCCTTTGTTGCATGACCCGACTGCACCTGCTTTGACCTCTAGCAGTTCGGTTAAAGCCTTAGGGTTCCATGCGTCTTCTTCAAACGGCTTCGCATCAGCAAAACTGCCAAAGAACTTTACCAGGTTGTGGGCGGTTACGTCTTTCCCCCATACTAAAAGGAGGTCCTCCGGCGCCGGCTCCAGGTCAATCGCGTCGCCGTGTTTTACCATGGTGATTCGAACAGTAAAAAACCTGCCTTAAAACCGCCCCTCCAATGACTGCCCTTTCCTATTTTGGCAATGCCGCTTTGGAATGGGAATTCGCCGGTTCCCTCAACCAGTAGAAACTTCCTCCGTTGCTTCACCTCCTTCACCCGGTTCCCGTTAAAATCCCAGTTTACACTAATCAAAACCTTTACAGCAATTGAATCGATCTGCTACCATCCCAGTTTTGGTTAAAACAGTGCCGCTAAACCTCCCGGGTAAAACAAACCTACCGTGCCTCTTTTTTCGCCGCTTCGCCTCGATGCTACCGCCAACCTGACCACCCCGTACCGATCCTGTCATCCCCTGCCCTTTCTGATCCCGATCCGCTGCTGAAACTACCTACTCTGGCCTCCTATGTGATCTCCGTTCGAGCCCTAACGCCTCCGTAAACCTCCATCGTCCTCTCCCAGATTCACAACCTACCCACATTGATTCTTATTATGATAAAAGTGATTGCATTTGAAATATTGCAAGGTTAGTAACTACTATGTGCACTAAAAGAAATGGTACTGCATAAAATCTAATTTGGGCACTTCCAACACGATAACCATATTCTGACATAGACGTTATTATAGCAATGAGAGAATGAGATAAAAGTTCAAGAAGAAGAAGAGTGAATCCAAACATGGCACTGCCAATTTTTGGCTCCAGATGCATTCCTTTGCAAATTAGGGGCACTGTTTTATAAGTGAAATGGGTGTGGTTCATGTGATAGAATGATGTCTTGACAAATTTCATCAAACTCATTTCTTGATTAATCAATCAATCAATCAATAACAGAAAAAATATTTCGGCGATTGATGGATTTAGCATGGGAATAACGTCATTGATATTGGTGGTGGAAATCATAACAAGAACAAGTAATTATAATTACCTTCATTTTAACCTGGGGGGATTTGTTCATTATTGTTTTAGGCCATCACCAAAATATTAACCAATACTTGGATGAGTCAATCTTAATGGTACACCTGTATTGGTTTCTAATGGGTTATATAATTTATTTTCATGAAAAAATGGATAGCTGAAAGAAAACGGTCATGAAAATCATTAGTTCCATACCATTGTTTGTGGATCAACATTTGCAAGGCGAAGAACCTACTCCATGGTCTCTTTTGAGGGCTTGAAAATTGTGGAATTCTTCGGTGTCGTAGAGTTATCCGTGGACATATCCAAGTCATTATTTCTTTTAGTGATTTGTGAAGGAGGATTAAGTGTCTCAAACCATATTATTCTTTGAAAGCAATTATCCAACCCCCAACTCGTTAAGGACCTTTGTAGCATGAACTGTCAGTGTTTGTAAATATTTGTTTTACAGAACAAAGGTACAAAAGGTTGAGAAATATGCTTATATATTTCCAAATAAACCTAGGACTTCATCATGTGCTATCATGATATAAAGAATTTTAAGGGATCCATATGATATTACAATTTTCCTCTGAGGCATGCTTGAAAACATGTTCTTCAGCATAGGGTCTGGTTTAAGATTCTCATATGGAAATCCCCTATGAACAAAACTGTATAAGAAATATTTATTGCTAGTGAGTGTAGCAAGATAACGTTTTTGGCCAAAAGCAATCAATGGTATCCCAAACAGTGTAAACAATGCAAGTCAAATCAAATCAATTGCCTTTTCTTTGATTTTGTCAAAAGTTAAAACATTAGATAGTGGTAAATTCACCAACTATAAGACATAAGATTTCTTAGGCACCTGTGGTAATCATCATAGTTGAAGTCGTAGCCCATTGCCTGCGTAGGTCAAAGACAATTGTCAATAATAGGCAATGAATTCATGAATGAAAGCAACTCAAATGCAATTGTTAGCCATAAGATTGAACATATTGATTGGTAGTAATTGTTAAATAAATAAAATTTCAATTTTGACACCATAAACTCGTATTAATACGTCATCTTGAATGGGCCAAGAAGCGAGATCCTTGAGGCTTAAAAACCAAAGACATGAAACAGGGTTTCAATCTCATAAACTTGCAAAGGGTCTTTTGGTAGATCGGTGACCATTGGATCCATTTCCTTGGTATATAAACCCATGGAGTGGAAATGGACACTATATCTCAGATGTTCTGCATTAATTTTAAGAAACAGGGTCTGATAAGCAAATGATAACGCTCTACCTCTCTGCTCAAGTCTGGGACTCTCCTCTTTTCAACTCCCAGTCTTTTATTCACATAATATGTTATACAACAACCAACTCACACACATGATTCAAACCCACAAAGTTCAGGACTCATTGTCAAATTAGTTTCATAATTTCTCTAAAGAAAACTAATAGTCCCTCGGCGAGAATGAAATCAGATTTTTATAAAGAAAATGAATGACAAAAAATTGAAAATGAAACATTAGGGCATTCCCAGAAATTGAATAATTGAACAAAAAAATTCCAATAAATTGAAAAACTGAGACAAAAGGGAATTCGATAAATTGAATAACTGAAACAAAAGGGCCTTCTGGCATTTGAGAAATTGAATAGCTAAAAGAAAAATGCATTATGTGCACTCAAGAAATTGAATAACTTAAACAAAAAGGTTGTTCCATCACATTCTATCAAGAAACTAGTTACAACAACTCCCACATGTCGGTGTATCTCAAATCAATGGAGGAGTATAATTCAATCGTCTAACAAAAATTTGATTGGTGCATAATGAGGACAGGTGGCTAATAAGGGAGTTCTAGGGAAATTCCTTAAAGCATAATTACTAGCCCAGATCCTTTGTGGTCCTCTACTGTTTACAAGGTTTCTTTTGAAACCCATGAGGCGAGGGTTCAAATCAAATTGAGTATATTGTCTTGCTATGGTGTGCAGCGGCTCAAGGAGTCGACTCCCCACTAGCTGGAGTCTCGACTCTTGCCAAAATCATAAGAAATTATTTTATCTTCTTACAATTTGTTGGATGCACTCTTGCTGTTATAATGGAAGTTACAAGAATTGATCGTGGGTCTTCCTTAGATTAGGTTTGGCAGTTACTGATTCAGCATGTTGTTAAAAAAATATATATATTACAAGGTCACTAGAGAAGCAACGGTCGTAGAGAGCTCATTATATTTCTTTATTTCTATCTTAACGCATTCAATATAATTGACTGTCTTTGTTTACCAATAGTATTACTATTTACGTATTAATTTTAATTTTAATTTTTTTAAATTAAATTTTAAGTTTTTTAAATTGAAAACTACATGTCGTTATATCTTTACTCATTTTCAATATTAAGTTAAAAATGACTGTAATTAATATATTTTTTAAGGAATTTTTCCTAATTAATTTTAACCCAAATATTGTTACCTCGTAAGGCTTTTCCCTTTGGGAAGAACTCTCCTATGTGCTACCATGACTTATCTTACATCATTGGTCTAATCTGTTAGACGATTAAAAATAATTGTGTCATTGAATCATTATAGGCCATGAAAAACACCGTGGAGAACACTTCGTTGGAAGTAAGTGGATTGTTTGTTAATTTCTTTTAAGAAGTTTGTAATATAATTTTGGATGATATTGTTATTTTTGAATACATAAATCAATTTAAAAAAAAGATGTTCGAATTTTGAAAATGCAATACAAATTATTAATCGAGTTGTTGGTTTAAATCTATTTTATTAATTAATTTTTCATTTCTAAAAATAATTTATTTAGATATATGTTATTAACTAATTTTTCATTTCAATGAAATATATAACATCAAATACAAATAATAACACACACACACACACACACACACACACACACACACACACACACACATAATTGTTTCAATTACTCAACATCCAACATTTTGCAAGATTTGTAATAAGTAATATAATTATGGATGATATTATTATTTTTAATACATAAATTGATTTAGAAAAAATGGATGCTTGAATTCTGCAAATGTAATACAAACTATAAATTTCTAATAATTGTTGATTTAAATTTATTTTATTAACTAGTTTTTCATTTTAATGAAATGCATAACATCCAATAAAAGTGAGAACACGTTATTGTTTTAATATTATCATAAAAAATTATAACTTAAAGTTTGACAGTGGGATGAGTTGGTTGCATTAAATATAGAATGCATTTACCACTCAAATGAAATTTACTAACATGCAATAGAGGATAAAGGCACATTCCAAATTTTAAATTGAATTTGAAATGGCCCTTCAGATGATTGAAAGTGTAATTACTTTGAAGATATGCTCATTGCATGGAAAACTAATGGCATGAACAATCAAGCAAACAAGCATGCGTGTCTAAGATATGATTTGTCTAAGATATGATCATAGTGATGTGCATTCCTTATAAGTGGAAAATATTGTTTTTAGAAACATTTAATGAGATGACTAATATTTCTTCTAAGTGGAAAATCTTGTGTCCAACAACCTTTCATGAGATAACTAATTCAGTCCATTTGTGATAACTTACAACTTTTAGATCAGAGTTGGTTGACATAAAAGAGTTGGTTGTTGCTCTCCTTCCTTGGTCGATGGTTATACCTATGTCTGCTTGATGATGGACCTTTGTAATGAAACTTATTTGACGCAATTTCCGTTTAAAAATAAATAATGTGAAAGAAAATTGAAGAGACAAAACTTTGACTATTATCAAATGAATATCTACACATAGTGCATTTGCAATTATTAAAAATGGGTATGTACATCATCCTTACAACATACAACACAATACATACCATATTGGCCATATGAAGTCTAAAAACATCTCTTCCAAATAGTGCCAAGGATCTTAAGGACTCTATATTTGAACTCTCAAGCATAATCCTATAGCGTGAAAGAGACTTGCAAGAAACCATAAAGTGGGAAATAAAAACCTTGATTAGGAACAATAAAATATGACTATATACACATTTTGAAATGAGACTTGGTAATGAATATTGTGTTTAATGCACATTAATAACCAATAATATGGGAGGTACAATGCCCCAAGCTACCTAAAAATATTTACAGTTTGGAAGCTTCATTGTATGGCATTTCATATGTTGAAATGATCTTCCCCTTTTTTAGAGGAATAGTCATGGAAATAAGTGCAGACCCCATAATACCCACCAAGTAGATCTTTTCTTTGCTTCTTGACATTGCTGAAATCCCAATGTATGGCTATAGCCCACCAAATGAAAATATTAGCAACAGTAAATGAAAAAGTTGAAATGATTCAAATTCTATGTATGATGTATGAGGATTTAATTAAAACTTTTTAATGGATTGGAACTTGTTTGTGTAATGCAAGAATATATGATTAATACAATAGTAAATTAGTTGAAGCGTGAAAAAATTGAAAGGATACAAATTATTTGTATGATGCATGTGGTTTTGATTTAAAAAATTGAAATGATTTGAACTTATTTGTATGATGCATTCCAATCTGATTAGTATTAGGATTCATATTATTTTTATGATGCATGTGGATTTTATTTAAAAAATTGAAATGATTTGAACTTATTTGTATGATGCATGCGAATTTGATTAGTATTATACATGCTTCGTTGGGAAAAACCCTAATTGTTATCCTTAATTCATATTTATAATTCAATGGGAAAAACTCTGATTGCTATCGTTAATTCATATTTATAATTTAAATAATGAATTAAATCACATAACATATCATATCTTCTTTCTTCTATGCCACTCTTTCACATGCCTTATGGTGTTTCCTTTGTAACATATGGTGCAATTGCTAGTTAGATATTTTTTTGAAATTTGAGTTTAAATTATTTAATATGTAGAATTTAAGTGTCCATATTTTTTCAGGGTATTGATGCATTCAAAACTATCATTAAAAAAAACACAATCTTGCTTGAAATTGCATCACAAACCTCTAGTGAAAAAGACTATTTCATCTATCTTCCTTTGCAACATATGGTGTAATTGCTAGTTAGATATTTTTAAAAGTTTGAGTTTATATTATTTAATATGTAGAATTTAAGTGTCCAAATTTTTTCACTTAGACTGCATTCTAATTTAATATGATTTACCACTCAAAATCAAAATGATATCAAACTTATTTTTAAACTTATGTTGTTCCTTTAATTATTGTATTGTTAATTTATACATTTGCAACAAACTAATTCAAGTATCGTTAATTTACATTAATTTTGCAACAAACTAATTCATGCATTTTTAATTTATGCATTTGCAATACCTTAAAGAAACTAAAGCCATTGTATGTATGTGCATTTTACTTATTTAATTTTCTTCTCATTTCTATTATACTATTATAATATTTTCCTTTTTTTTTTCTCATTTCTTTGATTATAAGGTTTAAAGATTTTGAATATAAAATTTATGGAAAATTTCTAGCTGCTCCCTTAACCATATGGGGAGTATAAAGTTTTTTTTTTTGTCAAAATTGTTTTTGTGACTTTAAAGCATTTTTTTTTCTTTTTTCTTTTTAATTTAAATATATTTTTTCCATTCATGTTTGGTTTTATATGCAATATTAATGACTGAAAAATCATTAAAAAAGTTTATCCTAGAGGTTGAGAGAGAAAATTGATAGTTAAAGAATGTATTCCTTAGAGGAAACTAATCTCCAGGCATCCATCTTCGTATTTTCCAAAAAAATATAGTTTACTCTAGAGAATTAAATGATTTAAAAGATGTTTCCTTTTTACTTGCACAACCAATTATGTACCTAGCACATACAAATATATTTTCATAGTGTGTGTGTCCCCTATAGAATAGATTATATTCATTGTTATTTTGAAGACAATAATGATCAACTAAACCTCCCAAGGGTTACATTTTCTCTATCCATGGTTTAATGTATTCCACATCACTTCCATATAGCAAGAAATCACTCAACACGACTACACAACCTATCATAAGAACATTTACCAAATTGTCTTTAATAAAAAAGAGTTGAAAATGGGACCATTTTGGCATGGCTCTTTAGAACTTTTACAAAATTGTGGGAAATGAAACCATTTTGGCATGGATTCTCTCCTTATGACCTTACTCTAGATTTTGTTCCTCACTCAATGGAAAATATGTAAAACATATTCTCTTCGACAACTCTAATCAGCAGGGAATATCATCAATATTTTCAATGTAATTGAAAACCCTCGCTTATTTCATCTATAGTAGTATGTCCCCTTATAACTTTTAACATAATTGATAACTATAACTCATTTCATTTTTGTCACATCCAGGTAATCCTTTCTACAAAGGGAGGCATTTGTAGAAGAGTGAGTGTAGAGTTCCTTCCTTTTATATCATGAAGAGTTTTTGTCACATCCAAAAGGCATTTGTACTTGTTTAACACACCCAAAATTTGATCCTTTCGCATTATGATATTTAGTTCTAATGAAAACAACATTTTTAAAAGCTCCTGTTTGAAGTTAACCATTATGTAACTCCCATTGAACTTGGGCTACAACATATGATGTCTTCTAGTTGCTTTGAATGACAAATATGATAGGAATCGATAGGACTTGGGCCACGATAGTTTTCCTTCAACATCAAAATTACTCGAATAATTCTCATGATTTCTTTTGTTATTATGAAAATAATTTAATCCATGGAAGGATTTCCTAACTCTTGAATAGTGGTGACAATATCTGTGTTTGTGTACCCTAGTATTTCTTGTATGAATGTACCTATGAGAACTGCTTGCTAAATTTTCCTTACATATATGTTATTTTATTTTCCCTATGTTGGAATGAGGGCACCTGAACATGAATTTAGAGTTAATCCAAAAGGAACCATATGATCCATAACTTGACTCTAAGCTACTACATTTAGAATATGGGCTGTCACTTCTCTCATTCTTCTTTCTAGAAAAATTTTATTCCTTTCAATTACCAATATTTGAACTTTCTCACCTGTATCTATTGCACCTTCTCTGGTAGCCACCATACTTACATGACATTCCTCCTTCAATTATTTTACAATCATAACAACTACTACAGTGACTACATTATCTATAAGTTTTGACTACATATGTTTGGTTCACCACACATACATGGCAATAATTGGTCATCTAAATTGTTAGAAGACAACAAAAAATACTAGAAATGATAAGTATTTTGTAGCTTCAATTGCATTATTATAATATATTGATGTATCTCTTGTCTGAGCTCTTATACAAGTAAATAATATAAGTTTCTACCAAGTGTAAATAAACCCAACCTTCTGTTATTCTGTAAATATTCTTGTGATGTTATGGAGCAAAATTCAAGAATCTGTTAGAAAATTAAATATAACGGAGCAATGGAACACATAAAATATTGCAGAAATATAAACATAGAAAATGCACAAAACAAGAGAGACACAGATATACGTGGTTCACCTAGTTTGTGCTACGTCCACCTCAAACAACCAGTCCTTCCTTTCTATTATCCAGCAAAATGAAGAGACACAACCTACAACAAATCCGTTGTAATATCCTATGTTTTCTCTCACAGTCTCACCTCTCTGTTTCTCGCTCACACCAAATACACATCTATCTCACAGCCTCAAATACAATGCCCTCATACAAAGAGAGGGGTTTCCTTCTAGGGAAAAAAAACTTAAACTAAACATAAGTTCTACCGTCAGATCATCTGCCTAATGAACGGCCTAGATTGACTAGAAATTACTATACTTTTACAAGACAAATTTACATTTGCTTTTAGCTTCGGGGGTGCTGCCCCCGAGCCTCCGCCGGGGGACCGCTGGCCCCCGGACCCCCGTGGAGGGGACAAGTCCCCCCCACAACCCCCCGTGCTCCACACACAATAGAATAAGACACGATGTAATACATGTAGCCCTTTCCGTCATCCTGTTAATATTATTGTGATGTTATGGAGCAAAATCCAAGAATAAGACATGATGTAATATGTGTAACCCTTTCTTATTGGACAGGATACATAACCTTGTTGTGACAATTATGCATATCAACATCCATGATTTATAATTACATTGTGATAGTACAGTGAATTCGAAATAAACATGTGGCATGTCTGGTAACTATTTATTTAATCATATGGTATCGAAACATTATTACAAATAGAAAAGGAACACGTTTAGTAGGTTGTGTACATGAAGCACATGTTTGGTAACTATCTATTTACTCACGTGGTATTAAAACTTTATTACAAATAGAAAAGGAACATATTTAGTAGGTCGTGCACACAAAGTACACGATAACCAAGAAATACCTCCTTTGAGTATGTAGCATATACGTTACATAAGACTATGATATATATCAGTGTCATTTTTCAACAATCACTACAATACCACCTTAGGAAGTTCAAAGGGTCCTCCCATTAGCAAATACAAAACCAACACCACAATTTGGGAACCATGAAATCTCCTACAATAGTTTTGTCTTTGCAAGGCATGTAAATAAGCATGATTAAATTTTACATCTTATTCCTTCACAGTTGTTTATTAGGTATTTAAAGGAAGGATTAAAAACCTAGAAACCCTACATTCAATACACATTTCTCTATTTAAACATCAAAATAATATCTTCATATTTAAAATTAAAGTGCCTCTAATTAACCCAAGTTACCTAATTATTGGCAAAAATTCATTGTGAAGGCTAATATGGACATTTTAAGGTTTAGTTCCATAATATGGAAGTTTTCCCCTTTGGATTACTTTGTAAGCTTATATCAGTATGTGTTAATTACAGTAGAAATTCACCTTTGCATGTGATGTGAGGTTTTGTTAGAGTACCTAAGATAAACTGGGTAAAGTCCTCTATCAAGACTACCATGTGTAGCAGACCTGCATTTTTTTAGATGACTTTGGAAAGACACAATCCTTGATGGGGGAGCTCTTGACCCAATGAGACCTTAGGTTGACTTTAGGTCCAAGGGTTGCCAACTGGGAAACAACAACACTGTTCACTAACATGAGAGCCTCATTGACAAAATTGAAAAATTGGAGCACTTTTCTAGTTTGGAGTGATCTTCACAAGGAAAAATGGTTGTGGAGTCACTAGAGAAAACCCACTTTTGAATTTCCCAGTAATAAAACCATTATGAGTATGATTCAAAAATTCATAGTCTCATAGGGTACAAGAGCATTGATTTGATAATCAAAAGGGTTTGTTTTTTCCCCTCGGAAAAATCATAATTTTCTATTATAAATGGAAAATTACATGTTGTAAATGTTGGTAGCATATGACGTATGTGTGTACATAGCCATCAAAATATATAGGTCTATACATAATTACCCACTAAGGGTATGCCTTTAGATTTAGTAAATATTTATAGAAAATTTCAAAATGTTTCCTTTGGAAATTTTTATATATATATTAGGATCATAAAAACTGTGAAAATTCGGGCCTGTCAGCCCTTTGTTATATTTGGTCTTTGTAAGGCTTGTGATAATACTGGAAGAACTCTCCCTACCTCTGTTCATGGATAAACCATTGTCATCTGGGTTGATTCGCTGCCTCCTTGGAAAGCTGATCCGTAGCCTAGTTGTGCTCCCTGTAAATGTGGAAACAGGTAATTTGTTCAAATTGTGATTTTAATGGCAATGAATCATCCAAAATGTTCCTGAGAGAATGCACATGACATGCAGTTGTGCAAGAGAACCAATTATTGATGATCTTAGAGTCCCCAAATATCTGAATATGTCTACAATTATGTGCCAATGTAAAGTATAACAAATGTCGGAGTGAGATGAGCTCAACGAAATTGTTCATGCTAGCACCAAACCCCATGCAGTTCAAAAAGAGTGACTATCTAATAAATGGAGAAGAATACCCCACACCCCTGGTCTCGGGGAAATCCGTCGAAGTATACTTATGGATGGTCATGGTTGATGGCTTCAAGAGTTATGGTTCGAGAAGGTGGGGACTGTTCAACATCTAGTATTTCATTGAAATTATTGATGATTCTAGTGATTACCAATGGCCACCAAATTTGCAGATTGTTAAAGATGATGTTGTTTTTACTTAACCAAGTATGACATCGTATAATCAGGGGGAGATTGTGATTCTTCATGTTGGGGGAAACTTTCCACCATTCGTTTCGTGCCTCTTTGATGTTTCACCCTTCCCAACATTGAGATATGTCCAAAGAGGAGAGGACTTGCTCCCAAAATGTGTTGTAAGGTTCTGCAAAATAGGAAGAGATGATCATTCAATTCCTCGTGCTATTGACGAATGACACACCAAGAAGAAAAAAAGTGTGACCTCTTCATCAAGTTGATACTTGTAGGAGTTTTATTCATGATGATATTCCACATAAAGATTTGAGTTCATGGGGGAGCCTTAGGTTTCCAAGTGCTCTCCACCACCCCTCCAGAAAAGGGGGCTTATGCGCAACATGTATAATTCGATATCTGATCTTGGGAGAGTATACTTGATGAGCTGTCAAAGCCCATATGAGATCATCATCATGATTAGATATTCAGACATGTGATTCAGATAACACATTTATGTACTTCCCCCAATCTTGTATGCACTGATCTCAAATGCCTAGTGTAGTTGCAAATTTCCAAGCTTGTAGGAAAATAGTAGTGTTATGTTGATCTACTATTTGTGCAATCGTGGATATGTCCCTGCCATTTAGGAATGAAATAAGGTTTCGAGGAAGTCAATATAATTTTCCACAGCCTATCCATAATTTAAATCCAATGCAGATTGTTGTTCCATTATTAATTCACCAAGTGAGGCCATTCCTGATGCTCGGGAGAGTTTGTAATATGATCGTCAAGACGATAGAGATACCATGTTTGTTCCAAGATGGAAGGTGAACCCAATTCATGAGGTTATGCGGCCAAATTTATTTA